>JAIPRM010008299.1:0-16061 GCA_025469315.1 Stegophylla sp. TES_Ste_2020
TTAAAGAAGTCATTTTTTGAATTTCTCAATTCTTAAATTTTTTTTTTTTTTTTTTTTTGAAAAAACTACCCAAAATTTGACAAAAACTACTCGGAAACCATCATTTTTTGATCCGAACTATATGAAAATTTAAACATAGATAGAAAATCATATCCTAAGAAAGATTTTGGCGCATGCAAATTTTGAAAATCTGAAAAAAAATTTGGTCATTTTTCTAACATTTTTTTCTCATTATTTTTTTATATTATTAACTTCCCTCATTCAGAATCGTTTTATTAAATTCAATACACCCGTCAAGAGAATCCCACCCGTCGTGCGAAGTATGTCCGGCCTTTTTACAATGATTTTATTAATTCACAACGGCACAAATAATTTTAATTTACAATTTCTGTATAACGTGACTGGGACTCCATGTTTCTATATTTTTTTATTTTTCAAGCATAAGTTGAATACACAACATTCATTTTTTTTTTTCTTCTAGTGCACAAACACTCGTAATTCCTAACCCCGATAATAATAACGATAGAAATAATTTGTCAACCGATTACAAAACGACCGTTTACGATTTATATCGCGCGCGCATGATAATATATTATTATGCGTTTTTCATCGAGTTCGTCGCATCACAGAGTTTTCGCGATAAATTACTGCGCGTCGCGCAGAGGGTTGAACGCGCGTTTGGACATCCGCTGGACCTACACTCGATTAATTTCGTGTCGTTAAATATCACGAACGAACCGTTTGCCCTTCGATTTCCGAGAACGTATTCCCCGACCGTTTTCTCCGAGTACTCCGGCGGCGGGCGGCCGACAGTAATAATAATAATAATAATAATAATAATAATAATAATAATATGTTAGTCGATAACTAAACTTTAATAGTTCCGCCGCAAAATATTGCGCTTTTTTCCCTTCTCGTTTTTTTCTCATTTTTTTTTTTTTTCAACTCTGTACATAAATTTTCTCTGTCGGATAATGCTGTTTTACAACCGTTCGCGTTCCTTTAACGTCAATACGTGGCACAACCATTCGTTCGCGTTATCGATTTTTTTTTTTTTTTTACTAACCCCTCTGCACATTTCAACGACCATTTTTCATCGATAATTTACGACAACGATAAAATAATGAAGTGCGCATTATAATATACGCTGCGTTATAATACTATTTGATCACCGGCGAACGGGTTTTATTGTATGAATACATTTATTTAATTAATTGGAATGCAATATGATGTTTGGTCCGATACGAATAGTGCACGATTTAGAATCTAAAATGATTTTAGATCATTCTAATCAGGGCTCAAATAATAAAAAAAAAAAAAAAAAATCGTTGTAACGTTATTGCAGTTAAAGCAAAGTTATTCATTGTATACTGTTTATCGTTATTAGAATATTTAAAGCTTTATTAATATTTGTGTTTAACATTGTTGGGAAATCAAAAGTTATTCATTTTTTACGTTTGACGTTTTTGGAAATTAAAACATTGTACACTTTTTGCGTTTAACGTGATTGTAATTTTAAACATTATTATTTTTTTTTATTACATTAATCGTATAGACATGCCAATATATGCCAATAATAATATTATCACTTTTTGTTATTCACGACTTTTATCGTTTTCTGATATGTTTCGTTTTGGGTACATTTAATTCTATCGTTTATCGTTTTGTTTTGTTACTTACATTTTCATTTACTGTTCTATTTTGTTTGGTGATATTTTAAAATTACTGCTTTTCGTTACGTTTTTCGTTATTTATTTTAATTTTATTGTTTTTTGATAGTTATAACGTTATTAATCATAATGTTATAGAAACGTTTTCGAGCCCAAATTCTCATTGAAACGTTATTGCAGAATATTGGTCGTTTTACATAATATTATTAATTATATAAACATTGCAAATAAATACGTATTTTTTTCATACTTGAGAGATTATGTATAAACTAATTAAATTTATTAGGACTCAATTTAACTCTCTCGCTCTTTCTCTTTCTCTCTCTCGTGTCGTTATCAAATATAAAATACAGTGTGCCTTAAAGTTAATCCATTGCCAATATAATTGTTCCACTCAATTAGCTCCTTCAGTATTTTTTTTTCTCCGGACAATTTTTCAACAATACCTCATGTTTTGCTACTACACTTAATTTTCCCAAACGGCTTGGCACCAAAGATATCAAAACGTTCTCATCAAATGTCACACGCTATCATAAAATTTGAGTTATGTCGATTTTATTTCATTAAACATTTCGTTCAAGAAATGACAAAAACTCAACGAACTTGAAACTATAAAAATTAATCATTTTATACGATTTTAATTTTTGTGTAGGTTAAACTAGGTTTGATTACGAACCTAACCTAATTAGAATAATACCGTAGTATATATCATAATATATATTATATAAATGAGAAAAAATAAGCATAATTTATAAATATATTAAACACAGACTTCATTCAATTTGTTTGGATATAACTCTATATTAATGTACTATAATATACATGGAAAATATATTTTGTACGAAATGTATGCGCGGCAATACGTCTTACCATTAAAAATAATTATACAAAAACGATAATCCAATCACAATTTTTTTAAATTTATATTTATTTTATTTTTATTTTTTTAATTTCATTCGTTTATTAAAGTAATAATTTTTTGCCTCTTTGTTTTTCGTATGTTTACTGTAGCTGTAAATTAAACTTAATGACTACTTTTAATACGCATTAAGCGTTTACCTGCAAATAAACAAGTTCTGGGTAATCATTATAAATTGTATTTTGTTAAAACGATAACTGTTTTTATGGAAAAAAAAAAAAAAACAAAAATGTGTATATAATAGGTAAAAATATATGCGCGTACAAAGAGACCGATGTTCTGCGGGTGTAAGAAACCGTGGTAAATATTTCGAAGCATAAACAGGAGAATTAATTTATATAGTGTACACAGTAGGGTGGTCCTTAAAATTGTACTTTTGACATAGAGGTTATTGTACAGTTTAAATTAATTTTAATACTTATTAAAACAGTGTATTACATTTTTAAGAAAATTATACAAAATTTTCTTTTGCCACATAAAGGTGAAAATGCTTATTATAATTTTAGAAAAATCTTATTTTCTTCAATTGTTTATATAACATAGAATAATGAAATTGTATTATAGAATAAATAGAATAAAACGTTAATATTATAATAAATAATAAATTGTTACAAGTGCCTACTTTCGTATGAGAAATTATTATATCACTTTAATCAATGGTATCCTTGGATAAATATTTTTAGGAAAATGGTGATGGGAAAATTGTCTTTTTTATTTGTATTGAATAAAATAACGATATCTGAGTAAAAGTGTATTAATTTTACATATAAATCTAGTGATTGAATGAACAGATTTGTATGCAATTATTTTACAAACAATGTTCAATTTATAAAACAAGAAATTTGAAATGTTGCGGATTTATGACATTTCATGGTTTCCGATTCTAAGCTGAGCTAAGTGTCTAATGTTTATACAATGATGTTTATTTTTTTCCCCTTTTTGTGTTTATTGGAAACATATTGTCTACTTTAAAACATGCTCGAATCTGTGTGATTACGAGATGTTTTCTGCAGAACATTTTTTGTTATGATTCTTTAAAGCAGTAAAATATGTTTTCAATTATTTACAGTATTTCTGAAAATCAGGAATAACTACTGAATATTTGAATAAGACTTTAATCTAAAAAGGGGCAGTAATAGACATTTGCAATTTTTACCCAATACCAACAGTGTTGTAGAGTGTGTAAAACATTCTCCAAAAAATATTTACTAATTTTGGAGTCTGCTTTTTTTCTAACCTAACCGAACCTTGATATTATGCACTGAAAATGTAATAAAATTATACAACTATTTATATTCATATAATGTATATTTAACGGTTAGATAACAAATTGACACTGCAACACAATACAGTGCAATTTAATAATTCAGCTACACTTTCTGGAATTATCATTATTATTATATTTTTGTGGAGCACACTTAAGTAAAACCTTATGATATTTAAGCAATCACTTATGTCATGAACATGTGAAGGGGAGCTTTTAACTGTGAATCAAACGTTAATACGTAAAGACTGTAAAGTCAATGACTAAAATGACAAAATATATGGTTGAAACGATTTTTATTCTTTCCATAATATGATCAAAATTCTAAGAGAAAAATAAAGTAAGCATTTTTGAAGCCCATATTAATAAATTAAAAGAAGAGCTATTTTAAATGGCCATTTCAAAATTTGAATGGGTTTCAGAAAAGCAGCTTTTAACCAACTTTGGTTAAAACGGGACGGACGTACTCGATTAACCACTACGTACGTAACACGCAGGTCCATTGAATCCGGTTACAGCTTCCGAGCAGACGGTTATTAGTGCAAAGTTTTCTCGTAAATTCAAATCGGATACACCTACCTACACATTATTATTATTAAGCACACCGCGACATTTCGCTGCGGTCCGTCTCGACGTTTCAACCCATTTTACATTATTATCTCTATCGCCCCACGTGTATTATAATAATAATAATAATAATAATAATAATAAATACGACAATGATATTATTATAATATATCTAATAATGTATTATAATAGTGTTTTCGCATTAAAACTGTGCATGTTCGGCTTGTTAATAGTTTTGGGTCGTATTGTGTATTATATTACTGCATGTGGGGATAAAAGCCCGTTTTTCCCTCGTCGTAGAACGGGAGTCATAATTACATTACATCCAACGATCGTTTATTACCATTACCGTTCTATTGAGAAAACATCACGACGTGTTTATATTATTATTGTGTGAATCAAAAAAGGCGCTCGCGCTTATGCATTATGATAATAATTATTATTAAGTCGAACAAAATAATATAATACGAATGAACATACGTGCACACACCAGCGTATTAGAGGAATCGTTTGTGAATGGTGGTGAGATGGGGAGGATCAGTATTAAAAACGATTATTTTGAATATATTCCTTTTCTCTAACCAAAAATGTACGGGGTAACCCAATTTTCGTACAGAACATATTTTTGTACGATTTTAGATTCAGGGTGGATTGAAGACCCTATGTTTTTACAATTATATTCATTTTTTTTTTCTGTTAATACTCTTTCGTATAGAAATACTTGCCCAATAGTTTCGACCAGAAACTTTTTGAATTATTATTAGCCTCTAGACGGTACTTTTGAATGGTCATTTTTCAAAATTCTCCATTGTTATTTCAAAGTATGTGAAAAACTATCCAAAATTTGACAAAAATGGTATTAAATTTTTTTTTTTAATTCAAACTTTATGAAAACTTAAAAACGGATATAGATAAAAATAATATTTTGGCAAATGAAACATTTTTCATATATGAATTTATTTTTAATAGTTATTTTATTCTTTAGTATTTTTAGATTCTGATCAGAGCGAATAAGCTAGTAATTTTACAATGACGTTTATTATTTTCTTTAATCAAACGCTTTTTCATACAGAAATACTTATCCAATAGTTTCATATAGCAATTTTTTTGATCGGATACTACATAATTATACACGTATTCTATACTACTATTTTTTTTTATGAGTTTTCAATATCTCACAGGAGGGAGGTGGTTGTGATCTGTTATCCCTCCTCCCTTGGCCTACGTCTCTACTTATGTGTATTATTTTTACTATATTTCTATTAGCGCTCATATAATAATATACATGTGTGTGATGTATGCACAAATACACTATTATCCTGTATATATATTATGTGCCACAGTAGTAAGACTATAATAATTGCATGTTCACATTAATGTGTACTCGGTATCTCTACTTATCACAAACACGCTCACACACAGATATACAGACATAGTACTTGAATACACACGCACATGCTATTCAAAAGTGTGGACGACGCGAGTATAAACGAGCGCGAGTCGCATTCAGTGTATTAACCGCGCGCACACTACGCAGATTCCATTGTCTAAACACCGCGCTGTAAAAACACATCTGCAGTCTCCTCACTGCTCTCCCGGTCCTTATCTTCGCTTCTCAATTTGTCGGCCGCCGACAAAGTTATCGCCCCGGAATCGGAAGGAACCTAATTTACTCGCGGTGTATGGCCGCGCTCACGCCATCACCCGCGTTCCACCGTACCGATCGCATCGCGACGACGACGACGTAATAATAACACATAACAATATAATATTACAATGACGTACGTATAAAATATAATACAATATATTATTACGCCGTGTATACACACGTAGACGGTATAATTTATACACGTTATAATATACGATCGGGGGACGCGCATAATTTTTTTTATTTTTATTTTTTACCCATTTTTACTCTCCGCCGACTCATCGTTGTCGTCTACCACCACCTACCACCACCACCACCACCACCACCCCCCACCTCGTACTGCTGCTGTTGTTGCCGCAGTGCCCGTGTCAAACACGTCAAAAATTTATGTGGCCGGCCTTATTAGTAAATCCGTGTTTCACAACATAATTATTATTACCGTGTACGCGCCCGCCCGCTCACTCTCACTCGCTCTCTCTCGGTTCCTCGACAACGCACCGCCACGCCGCCGTTTCGTTATTATTTTTTAATAATAAATTATTATTATTACGTGTGGTTTCGGATGAAAACATCTCACGTCCGAATCTCTGGGGGAACGACGGCGGCAGTGCGGGGTACGCGACACGGAGTTACTCGCCTTTTAAATTATGTCCACCGTCCTTTTGGTGCATTATTATTTATACACGTTCGATTTTTATCTCGACGACCGGTACTGCGCCTCCACCACCGCCGCCGCCGCCACTGTTACCACCGCCACTGCCTGCGACCGTCGTCGTACGGCGGTATTGGATTTCGGTAAGAAAAAAAAAAAAAAAAAAAAACAGAGGAAAATTATTATACTGTTACGTTATTATTATTATTATTTTCCCTACGTTCGCCCGCGGACGTGAACCCGTCCCGGGGACAATATAGTCGTATGAGAGGTGTCGTCGTGCGTTACACAGAGAAGTATTGTCGTATAAATCGTGAAATATATTACTCGGGGTGTTTATAAATAATAACTCCTTGGATTCGTAAAAAAGTAAACATAATCGAGTAAAGGAACCGGTCAAAAGCATTCGAGTTCAGTATTAATATCATAGGCATCCCGTAACGATTGGTATACTAAACTTGAGGTCCGAAAAAATTTTCTCACGTGGGAAAATAAAAAATTATGACATTAAAAATCACTCTGATTGAGAAACAACTACAAACATTTCGGTCTTGTGATTTTTAGATGTATATTATAATTAAAAACATGCATTTTAATTTATATTTTTTCTTCCTTTCTACTGCTTTGGATATAGTACCCAAATTACTATATTCGAGTTCACGAAGGGTAATAAAAATTGACAAAAAACATATCATTGCTATTCTACAATTTTAATTACAATTAACATTTGCATACGTCTTTGGCATGTGACAATAAAAGAACTCGTCGGGTGCAATGCATAACATCACGTTCAAAATCCAAGTACATCTGGTTACGTATATTACGTAAACTAAATATAAATTATAATATAATTAATAAAGTCTAATCGTCCATTGTTTAGACATACGGTGTGGGAAGAGTGTACTGTTTACTTTTCTCGCCCAGATTCCGGTGTATTGCATTGTATTATGTTATGGTTTTATCCGAAAAGCGTTTGACGCGTGAAATGGCCACAATACGTAGGTATTTATTGTATATATATTTATATTTATAATATATACTGTGCGATAAGATGTATATACACTACGCACGTGCAGTGATGGCGGTGATTAATTTTCTCCGCGAAAGATGAATTTTGCACTTTACCGACGATTTACAACGATCACTCACGGGAAAGACGTTCTATATTAAATCTTCTTATAAACATAATAATATTGTAACGTTTCTGTAAGTGTATCATTTTACTGGGTCGGTCGTTTCGATCGGGGAAATGTTATATCGCATAAGGGCCAGTCGAAATAAATAAGGAGTATTCGCAAATTCGTGAAATAGAAAATAATATACATAATATTATAAAGAAAACGTCGGAATTGCTTGTATTATGAATTACTTTTTCTTTACTTTTTCAAACGTATAAGTAATATAGCATTTAGGTGTCAGTTATTTGGGGGGGGGGGGAAATAATCGTATTTGTTTAAATCAAGCTGGACTAAAATGCGGGAAAAATGTTTTATAAAATTATATATTTGATATACGAATTACCGTTTTTCAAAAATTACACTTATTTTAAACTGTACCTACTGATATCTACGCTTTTAGCAGATTTGAGTATCGTGATTAGTTTTAGAGAAATGAGTTAACCTTTAATTGTTTTTACTGTATACTTATTACTTATTACATTACATAGTTATTAACAAACCAAAAATTTAATAACTCTTAACCGTAACAAATTTCCAATCAGTTTTGAAAAAAAATAATATTTTCATTGATATTATTCATATTTAAGTAGGTAGTATTATAATCATTATATCACTAGAACATAAACAAATAATAGGAAATAATAATCCAACAGGTAATATTATAAATTGAAAATCAAAATAATTATCTAAAAATAGATATGAAGTATATTAAAAAGTCAGTTTGAGCAAAGCCAAATTTTTAATAATTTTATTTAAAATGTGTTTAAAATACGAGTACAAGGATAAATGTTTGTATAGTTGCATCTACATTTAAATGCAATCATAATGTACCAATTTACAAGATCAGTAGTACCTACATACACACATTACTGCTGTTTTATTTAAAAATAAGATTTTTAATAAACTTATTACAACGGTGATAGTTGAAGTCCACCGATTTACTGTTCGATATACCGAATTCCCCGGACACACCGGAATAACTGACGTTATTGGCGTTTAAAAATGTATAGCTCTGGAGAAATGAAACCCATTCATTTTCATCTCATTGCATCCGGCTTCTCTATTGCCGCGGCACCGTCGTAATGTTCAATGAAGACTCTCCTCGCGTGGCGGAAAAAGATAACTATAATATAATGTTAAGCCGGACAAGGGAAAAAACCGTGTTCGAAACTTATTCGATTGTAAAATTTTAAACATTAATAGAATATAAAGACGAATTCTACCGACACGTGAAAAATGTGCCTTGAGCGCATTTTGTTCTTGGAGAAGTGAGCTCGATAAATTTTGCTGATGTCTGTCAAACCAGATAAATTTTAGATTCTGACTGGAGTGGAGAAGCTTGTGGATTAACAATTCATTATGTTTTTATATATGCATAAATACTTTTTTGTACTCAAAACAATACAGTGGTCAGTACGTGTAGAATAAGTTTCTGGTATTGAATTTTGTTCCCGTGTTACTTAAAAGAGATATCGTATTTCAAAATTCTCAACAATCGGTAGACTATGCTATAACTTAGATTATCAATATTGATTTTAGTAATTTAGTCGTAACTCCAAAAGTGATAGTATCTACTAGAAACTGAATATAATCAAAAATATTGTTTATCAATTTTTGAAGGTACATAAAATTTCAGAAATATCCCTTTTCTTTTTGTAAATAAATTTTCTCCAATAAAATTATTAATTCACAATCCGGTAGAAATAAAAGATAGAAACATATTACCACAACACAAAAGGTTTTCAATATAGTGAAACCGTGAAACAGACGGTTTATATTTTATAGGTAATTGTTATGAAAAAAATTATAAATTTAATAATCGACAAATGATATGAGATAAAACAAAACGAGAAAAAATTGTGAAGTATGTAATTATACGTTAAAATAAAAAGTATAATAATAGCGAAAAAATGATATTTCATAGAACACTCCATGTGTGTATGTCATGTTTATCATGTCGAAATATTTCATGAGTCACGTCTATACTGTATGTACATCAGTCTGAGACAGGGTTTCTCAAATTGTTGGTCACGACTTACTGTTAGATTTCCAACCGACTTTTGGTGGGCCATGAAAAGTTTATACCTAAGTTTCATATATGAAAATATAAAAATCCCAAATATTACTCAGAAGCCGTGGTCGTCGTTTAATTAAAACGTTTACTGTCAACAATTTGTCTGCTAATATTTATAAGTATCATAATTAATATAAGAAACCTAATTGTTTGATTTATTTTAAATTTAGGATCATCTCGTGATTGGTGAGAGCACACGTCTTAATAAATTTCCAATTATGAAATATAATTTCGTAAAATTAAATTAATTTCAAACGAAAGGAAATAATTTATTATCGTTAAAGTATTTTTATCTTTTTGACATTTCTTTATAATGTATAATATAGAATATTATGTACGACGTGGCTCACGATATTCGTAAAAATTTTGGATATAATGCAAAAAAGATTGAAGGGTCGATTTTACAATAATTTATCTTATGATTTAGCTTGTACGTAAAACAAAATTTTCAATAAATCAGCAACCCAAAAAAACACATTATATCACGTACACTCAGCCCACACACATATTATGTAATATTCATCATAGTAATAATAATGAAATAAAATAAAATAAAACAAAATGAGTTATAATTAATACCAGTTGGTATTATACGACAAAAATAATAATTGTTGTACATATATTATTACGCGTTGGTTAGTATTGGAATCGCAAGTTTTCAGATAATTTACGAGCATCCCACATCGGTTTCTTACACAAACAAATACCACCTATGGTGTTTTTACTGCTGTAGACACGATTCTAACTCATCTCCCATAATATATAATAATAATCGTTGTGTGTGAGTGTGCATCGACGTTTTTATGGGGCGCGTACCGCGAAAACATAATGACGTTCTGCGTAGGCGCGACTGGAGTCAAATTTCTTAGAGGAAACTGGAAAGATCTTTTAATTTCGGGTTTTTATTTTTTATGTATTCTATGTTTTCTAGTTTATGGCTGCGTATTTTACCATTTTTACTCGAACGCAACGTTACTGTTTTTGGAAAAACTGTTGAGAGTTTCGAAAAATAACCTCTTTAAATTATCATCTAGAACCAATCACATGTCTATATAATTCCTAGATGAGACTTTTGGAAATATTTTAATTATTAAAAAAAATTATTTTCAGAAAAAAAAATGTATTGTTGTAAAACAGCAAGATTCCTCGCTCCATTCAAAATCTAAAAAATAAACATTTTTCAATTTAAAAGTAGCGTGTTCAGTTTTAATTAAATATCACCCTACTTCATGATTTTCTGTAGGTACGTGTTTTTTGCATGGAAAAAGTTTTAGTATAAATCGTCAAAAAACAAAAGACGGTCATACATCACACTATGAGTATTCTTGGCTCTTCGGGTGGGATATTCTTGAGGGGTGTGTTAAATTTTAAAGAAATGATAAATTATTTCTTTTTATTAAAACAATGCTAAGGGGAGCTTAGTTAACATACAATAATAATTGTTGATTAGGTTATGTTTAACAAGTGTTATTTGTTAGTGTTGAGCGAGTATTGTTATTTTGGTGTCATTATTATAATTCATTTATAAGGCATTGTACTATT
Organism: Stegophylla sp. TES_Ste_2020; assembly: GCA_025469315.1. NCBI lineage: Eukaryota > Metazoa > Arthropoda > Insecta > Hemiptera > Aphididae > Stegophylla > Stegophylla sp. TES_Ste_2020. The sequence goes on from JAIPRM010008299.1 coordinate 11,515, forward strand.
TAATTATAATATTGAAAAACCAATATTTTTTTTAGCATTTCCAATTTCAAAACATGATCGATAATTTAAATATTTCAAATGAGAGGAAAATATTAAATTCGCATGGAAATTAATTAAATATTTTTCGCTCCAAGTTAACCATATACATATTTAAAACTTTTTGTCTTTTCAATTCACTGTTCACAGGATTTTCAGTTTGGTTTCTAGCCAGTACACCAAAAAATATGAGATTTCAAAACTTTCTAATCCTAATATTAGTTGTGTAACCGTATGTGGGGGAATCGTCGTATTATTTGAACGAAAATTCGAACGTCACGTGGAGTGCACTGTGTATATATTAACGACCGATCCTCTGCTGGTGTGTGTTGTGCGCAATGAGTATGATGAGGGTGTGTGTGTGTGTGTGTGTTAAAGGGTTAAAAATACGAAAATGCGGAATGCCGGACGCCGAGAACCATATAATAATAATAATAATAATAATACTATATTATAATATATATATACCCAAATCGAACCCAGTAGATATTTATACGTATATATAAATTGTAATGTCCCCCCGTCGACGACGAACGGGTATTCGGCGGAATGCAAAACGCTAAACGCTTTACGGTGGCGGTGGACCAATACACGCGCCGCCGTCGACTCGGGGGCGCCTGCAAACCGTTTTAATATAATATAATATAAAACGGCGATAATAATGACAATGATAAATACCGGAGACCGGACGTGTGTGCGGCGTGTACGTATATTTTGCGCGAGTGTGTGCGAAGAGCAATACCAGACAGTATATTATATGTATAATATACGTGCGAGTGTGTACGTATACGTAGTATGGTTTTCGGGTCCCGTTTTATTGACATCGTAAAAACCCTCGACCGCGGCGACGACGACGACGACGACGTACCGTTTGCCTATTTGCATATTGCCAATGTCTCTGTTCCTTAGCCACTGCCATCCGTATAGTCGGTGAGCATCATCATTTCCACCACCACCACCACCACCACCACGACAGACGGCACAGCAATATCCGTACCCTATTGTTCTCTATAATTTTTAATAACAATAAAAATTTCCCTATCGGTAAATATTTTTATGTCTCACGGTTGCGCGCGCATTCTTCGATTCCGTCGAAAGGAAAAATTATTACTATACGATATGTTCTATATCGTCGGTCGAATACAATGAATGTGTAGCTGCAACGTATGGGGTGTATCATAAAGATCTGATAATTTTACACTGAATTTCCATTGAAATATGTCAGATATTTTTGATACACCCTGTATAGTCGTTCCGGGAGTGGAGCTGGAAATTAAAATCGGGTGGAGATAAGCGAGATTCTGTTTTTACAAATTAAACTTTTTAATAAATAATCACGAAATTTGCCATCATTATATTGTGATAATGACGTGATAATTTTTTCATCGTATTAGTGGAATCTTAGCATTATCTGTTTCAAGTGTTCTATATTCATAGATACGAGTATGTTGCGTGACATACTAGTAGTGTTCGAAACCTTCACTTGAAAATTGAACTCGTCCACATTCAATGCGGAAAGAAGGAACTCGTTCACATCATCGTTTACATTCATTAAAAAAATTTGGATTTATATTTTTAGAATGTTTAATTTACCATAAAAACTGCGTTTTCCAAAACTTTTTTCGGGTCACCGTGTCACCTAATGGATGTCCTATGGAGATACAAACTTATTTTTTAAATGGCATCCCCCCATTTTAATTATGGAATTTTATTTAGGTTATTTTTCTGTAAATTCTAATGTATTGAAATCAAAATTCGTACGAGCAGTTTATATTTTGAAACATTATGAATTAATTAGGTGTTAGCTGATAAAATCATAGATTCATAATAATTACACGACTAAAATATGTGTCCTAGACTCTAGAGAATATTATCCTTTAAACTTAAATTTCGATAGTTAAAAGTCTATTTGTTCGAATTTTGATTTTAATACGTCAAAATTCACAGAAAAATTACCTGAATAAAATTCCGAGGGGGGTGCCATTTGAAAAAAAAATATGGTTTTATCACCATAGGAGTACAGAATACCCTTAAAGTGACACGAGAAAAAAATTATTGAAAACGTTGATTTTATAGCAAGTTTATCATTAAAAAAAAAACAAATAAATCCAAATTTTTCCATTTTTATGGCCAAAAAAGGGAGTGAGCATGCTTAATGAATCACCCTGTGTGTATATATATGATATTATTTATATGAAAAAAAGTGTGTGTGGTTTTTCCTTTTGTATTTTCATATAAGTTTGTGGGATCAGTCCTAAAGAGACTGTGGTTTTAACTCGTTAAATCTGTGCGGATTTGATGTGCAACCGTTTATATAACCGCATAAAACGCGTGGTCCGATTCCGATATAATATAGTGTGGGATTCCAAAATTCACTGTTTTTACACTTAGGCCCGGTCGAAATACCTGTAACACCTAATGCATTATCGTATCCTTCGCTCGTGTAAACGCTGTAAGTATATTATTATCGTTTCAATAACCGACCTGTTTGAACGAACCTATATTTAACATACGTAATACGGTTTCACATTTTTTTTCTTATCGATTTGTACTTCGGTGTAATAATTTGTGTACGATAATAACAATAGTATTTATTAGTACCTAATAATATTAAGTGGCGATGAGAGTTCGATTAGTTCCGTTGATTTTGTTTGTTTATCTGTTTTTTGTTTTTTTCTGTGACCGATTAAATCAGAAATGTGCCGCCGTCAACCGTACACGTTCTCGTACCTACGTAAAAAAAAAAAAAGTAATAATAATAATAATAATAATAAAATAAATAAATAAAAAGCCACTAAATTATCGATTACACGAGTTCGGTGTGTCCCTCTGTAAACCCATTAATTCATAGGAACGCGTTGACGGTTTTATTTTTCGTTTTGAGTGTAATTTACGTCGATTCGACACAACGATAAAATAAAAAAATAGTTTTCCAACGCATTGGAAACGTTTTATTTGGAAATAATACTATTTTATGTTTGTACACACTAATATCTGTGCCTCGATCTAAGCCCACCACGAATTCTATCGATACGTGATTTATTCATCTTTAATGCAGTTAACTCGTTTTTCGAAACAATAATATAAATTATACTTTTTCATATAGAGTAATATTCGTAAACTCGCACAGAGCAGATTGGTCACATACAATATAGTTAAGTATAATATAAACATGACCATCATTTATCTCCAATCATATATCGATATGTTCGCAATATTCCTTAGTCTTTAATTTTGATTTTAAACTAAGTTTACATATAACATTCAAGCCTATTCATTATGTCACAACATTACGGATTGAATAGTAATTTTTTCGCATTTATTATATACTATAGATTATTTGGAAAAAAAAAATTTGATTTTATCATATTACAATATTTAGATACTCAGTGGAATAAATGAGTAATAACTATTTGCTAAGTTTTTATGAAATCGATTTTTTAATAATTCAGTCATAGCTCCAAAATAAAATAAATATGTATACAATTTTCGCCTAATATAAACAATTGCATAACACACATTATAAAACTAATTGAAACTCTGTTCAGAATCGTTTTTTTTTTTTTTTTTTGAGGACTTAACTATCATTCTTTATAAATTCAACACACTGAATAATAGTATCCTGCTTGAGGAGTGAAAAATATTCATTATGCCCATCATGAATAAAAAAGAATTTAAGTGATTTTTTAAAATTTGAATGGTATTTTTTCAATCCGAGTAATTTATTTTATTTTTATGTCCGTTATTTAAACTTCAAAAGAAATTTGGTTAAAAATTGTAGTTGTAAATCGTACATCATTTATTGCGTTTTCATAACGCTGGTTATAATATAAAGTACCAATCGTCTATAAATACACATTGGATTATTGAAGATAAAAGAAATTATATGCATCTGCATTCCACTTTACCAATTATCTTAATATGTACGTGATGTGTTTATATCGATGTATAATATTTTGATAATTGCTATACCACTTTGTAGGCGAAATAATTAAACAAAACTCTCAAGATTGTAGGGCTCAGATAAATAGTAACGATGGTGTCACCTAGTGTAGATAAAGTTTTTACGAAGAAGAATATAAAAAAAAAAAACGTTGTTTGCCTAGTCACAATTAATACTACATTCAAAGATGGATGTAGACGAAAAACTGTCTAAAGATATTGACCGAAATCCATTTGAAAATATAAATATTTTGGTTTTTAAGCTATCTAATTGTTTATATAACATAAACAATAAACATGTATAACAATATATATATATATATATATTTTAGATTCTGAACGAAGTGAAGAAGCTAGTGTTTTTACAGTGATGTCAATTTTTAAAATTTTTTTTTTTTCTGTGTACAACTTTTCGTATGGAAATACTTGTCCAAAAGTTTCAATCATCAACTTTTTGAAACCGGATTCGCCTATAGATGGTACTTTAAAGAGTTCATTTTTTGAATTACTCAATTCTTCAATTTTTTTTTTTTTTTTTTTGGTAAAAACTACCCAAAATTTGATAAAAA
>JAIPRM010008300.1:0-16061 GCA_025469315.1 Stegophylla sp. TES_Ste_2020
TTTGCCTCTAGATTGTACTTTAAAGAGGTCATTTTTTGAATTTCTCAATTCTTCAATGTTACTTTTGGAAAAAAACTACCCGAAATTTTACAAAAACGACTCGAAAACCATCATTTTTTTGATCAGAATTTTATGAAAATTTAAACATAGATAGAAAATCCTATAAAAAAGATTTCGGCGCAAGAAAATTTTGAAAATGTGAAAAAAAATTTTGGACATTTTTCTAACATTTTTTTTTTCATATTATTAACTTTCCTCGTTCAGAATCGTTTTATTGAAGAAATCATTTATCGTTTCTTTAAAATTAAATACACCCGTCAAGAGAATCCCACCCATCGCGCGAAGTATGTCCGGCTTTTTTGAATTTATTCCGTTATCAAGTGTGAAACAGCATATTTATATTATTATATAGATATAGATTGATATAGGCTGTTAAAGTAAATACACGCAGTGATTATGAGTTTGACGATATTTCTATCGGTACAATTCGTTCTTTAGCCATTTTAAAGGTGTGATGTAAATTGAAATATATTTGGAAAGCATTAATGAACATTGTTTTAGAGAACGTGCCAAATGACGTTAAAGATACCGATGTAACATTTGCCAACTTAATTGATGTCTATTTCATTGTTAAAATTTCTATAGAAAACTTAACGTTGTTATTACGATAAGCATTTGCAGAGATGGTTATATCAATTTGAAATCGTATGATTTATTTTATCTTTTAAGCTCACCATTCGTATATAAACCCAATAAAACCACATTGTGCTACAGAAATAATGTATATTTATGTCCCAATTTTCAAATTTGAAATTTTACAGTAGTATTATGACGTCATTTGGTGATAGTATGACTTGTTTAACAATATTATTTGCAAAATTAAAAAAAAAAAAAAAATCGTAGAAAATGAAAAAATTAATTAAAAAAATTTAAAAAAATTAGATTCACGAAATGGCTGTTTCGATTTTTTTTTCTTAAACTGTAGTGTAACATTTCAAATTTGAAAGTTTGGGTCTTAAATAAATTACATTATAGCTGTAGCACAATACTATAGTAATAATTTTCAAAAAAAATTTTAAATTTATTTATAGAACAAAAATTATTGCATTTTGTAATAACACCCTGTATGTTATAATACATCAGTATTAGCATTATCAAAAGATGCGGTTGTTAGTATCGTTCATAATTATTTATATTTTCTCAATAATCGATTGAGCCAGTCTACCACTATTTTGTAATCTCGTATCGAACGTGTCATCAAATAGTTAATGTAAATTTTAATTACTTAACCAAGTAATTAAAATACTTAATTAGTTAGTTTAAATTGAATATTTTATTTTTTGTGTATTATAAATGGTTAAGTTAGGGTACCCCGCAAATATATATTACCTATGTAATACAAATTTAAAATATTCTTAACTTTTGATTGGAAAAGAAAAACTTTAATATTAACATATTTTTCAAAACAAATTATTCGATATTGAACATAAAAGTTATAATAAATAGGTTGTAATTTATTGAAACTAAATAGTTTGAATATTACGTGGATAAAAAAAAAATGTTTTTCTATAAAAATGTCAAGATGTTGTTTTTAATTATACATGTAAAAATAAACAAATGTATGTATTGTACCATTGGAGTTAATATGAGTATAAATCATCGTGCTTAACATTTTAGTTTTTGTTTACTTGTTGCTCCAATTCTAAAATTAGGTTTAAGAATAATATGTAAATATTTCATTTATCATAATGTTGGTTTACAAATTTAAATTTAGTAGGATATTAGGCTTTATATTCAATTATTATAAGTATTAGGCAATTTTTTTTATAAATTTAAATTTTACCAATAATTATCAACATACTGAATATCATTGATGTAAATTATAATAAATTAAAATTGAAGTAACAAGTGTTATTATGTTTTTTTTTTTTTTTTTTTTTCTAAAACTATTAAGTATCAGTGAATATTATTGATTCAGTGACGCATAACTCAATCTTAGAAGATCTTTTCTAAGACCGTGATATTGTGTATCCATAGATGTTATCTACCTGTATAAGAGACTAACCTAACCTAACCTAACTTCTTTTGGCACAGATCTACTATGAACAAATTTTTCTTTTGAAGATCGACATCTATACATTTTTTTTTTTTTTTTTTTTTAATAATTATTTAGGATATTGGGTATAACGGTTTCCCAGCGGCAGACATTTAATAAAATTTACTAAAAATAAATTTTAACAAGATCGACTTTGAAATTGTCTGCGATCGACTGTTTGGCCACCCCTGACTCGTATAAATTATATCACGAAAAGATAACGATTAATGGATATTTTTTTCCGAAAAGAAATGTATAGATCTTTTTAGTTTTTTTTATTTTTTGGCTACTACAGCTCATTAAACATTGCAATGATTTCGAACGTATCGAGGACTTTTGACCCGATGCCAAATCCATGTGCTTGCAGGGAGACTCGGAATTTGTTTTTTTTTTTTTTTTTTTTTTTTTGTTCTCTCCCGTATACAAATAATATTATCTCCGTTACGTTATTCATGGAGAACGCGTTTTTTTTTACGTCCCTATATTATCATCATATTTCGCGCTCTATTATCTGCTGTCATATACAAACTACGGTTTATTCACTTGTCTCGCCAGCCAAGTATCGGAGATGTATATACGCAGAAGTGTATGAATGTCTATTTTGTTTTAAATTTCAGAAAATATAAAGTGGAAAAAATTCTGTACAAAAAGAGAGTTACGATTTTATATCGATTTATCGTAATTGAAGGGCTCCCCGTCTATCATAGACAAGTCCATATTTTTAAATTATTCAGGAGACATGTTTTTTATTTCACCAAAACTTAAAATAATTATATTTTTATTTTAAAAATTCGATATAGTTCGACTTTAATTTCATGTTAATAGTTTTGTGTAAAATTGATTTCAATTTCAAGTACATTTTTGATCTTCTAAAATAACTTGGAAACATAAATGGACGTTAATTGTAATACATTTTTCGAAAAACCAAGTCTAGTCCAAAGACGAGCAAAAATCAGACAAGTCCGGACTTATCTTGCTTTGCTCATAATATTATAAGCCAGACAAAGTCCATTTACTCAAAATAACTCCATAAATAATCATTGGACTTGTTTACATTTGGATAGTTTTAAATTTCTTTGCATTATTTTGAGCAAAATTTAAATATATTTTTTCTAAAAAGGCGTTAAGTGACTATTATGATATTTAAATTGTGAAATATATTTTTATTTCTTCAGTTTGTCAATTAGTAAAATTAAAAAAGGTATTTTACTTTGCTTAAAAAACCTTACTATATTTTTTTTTAAGTGTAAATAATTCACAGTGTTTTTAATTTTTTTTTCATGGAAACATGGGAAGACTTCAAGTAATTCAATTTTTCTGATGCATATCATTATAGTTTTAGGCGGGTTTTAACCTTTAACATAATATTCCGGTGAACATTAATTAGCGAAATTCATTAGTACTAATTTGCTAAATTGTATAACTAATGAGTATCTATAATGATCTCGAATTATTATGAAAAACGTAACGTTATAATGGTAAATGAATACAGAGGAATAGTGTTATTAATTTTAATTTTTAACGTCATCGAAAAACATTAGAAATTGTGTTTAATTTTAGAGTAGAAAATGGTGCGTTTTTAAATACACCAAAACATTTTTCCGTTAGTTATTGTACTTACATAATGAACCATTGTGAGCATGTGAATGGCTTCCATTTGTCTTTATTATTATTTAGGAATTTTCATTTTGTTTTTTATACATCATCCCGTTCCCTGAACTCTAAAAACAATGCTTTTTCAGAAAAAAAAAATAAGTATGAAATGAAAATTTTAACCCCTTTTTTATTTTATTTCAATATTACACATTTGTGGTGGATAAAATTGTAAATAATTTAATGTATGATACAAACACACACAGTTCGTACATTAACGATCTTTGATTTCTTTAATTTTTAACCACTTTAAATTAATTTGTCCTTACTGGATGTAGCATGAAATGAAATGCACCACACGAAGCATCAGATAACTTCTCGGATATTCTAACAACTTACAAAACAGTGAAACTTTTAATTTTTGAATAGTACCCGGAGAGTAATAGTCAATATTATTATTTTCGCTGCATTGTGATGGTAAGAATATTATTTTTCTTAAGAGTTTCAATCCATATTATATTATATATTTCTACTGATACATACTAAACACAAAATTGCATTTATAAGAAATTTGGTGGAACTTATTGATCCGGTTTGAAACAAAAAAAAAAAAAAAAGAAAGAAAATTCTCATTATGGTTCTTGAAATCTAAAAAATTCGGTTTTATTGAAAAATATTGAATAAAGTAAAAAAAAAAAAATTGTTAAATTAAATTTTAAAAAAATGTTCAACATACAGGTGATGGTCGGTAGGAATTTTCATCGTCATCATACACCATGCGATTTAATATTTTCAATATTCAATAGTCCCTGCAGGTCGACTGTCATAATTCAACAGTAGAGTAATCAACAAGTATGATTTCTAACTAAAAAAAAAAAACAAGAAATAATAAATATTATGCTACTTCATTGTTGTAGTAGTATGCGCAATGAAAAATTATTTTACAGTATTAATTCAATGACAATACGTCATTTTTATTTATTATTAGTTGTACTCATAACTACTACACAAAACACCTTAGCATATCATCATTAAACCAACACATTAAATAAGACCTTGATACGAAGATTATTATTAAAATAAGAAAACTAAAAATAAGCAGAGCTTCGATAGACAATGTGATTACATTCAATAGCATTCAAATTTAATAGCATTCAAGAAAATTTCAATCACAAATTATAAAATTTGTTATGATAACAAAAAAATTACTTTTCACTTGATCAGATTTATATTTTACTATTAACTGATAAAAGTAAAAAAAAAAAAAATAATGGGAAAAAAAAAATGTTTTCTACATTTTCTTACGTCGAAATATTTCTCATATTCATACTTACATTTTCATAAATTTTAGTTTTGTCAAATTTTGGGCAGTTATCTCAAATTTTGAGAGAACTATTGAGAATTTCGAAACAAAAACTGTCAAAAGTACCATTTAGAAATAAATCGGGATTCAAAAAGTTGCTGGTAAAAACTTTTCGATAAGTATTACAATACCAAAAGTGTACATTAAAAAAAAAAAATAATACTAATAAATTAAATAAAAAATAAACGTCATTGTAAAAACACTGGAGCCTTTTCGCTCCATTCAGAATCTAAAAACTCATATTATCAGTGTAAGGTACGTAATTACTATACGATAGCAACGTTGCAAAGTATTTGAGTAAAAGTATTTTGAGTATTGGTATTCAAATACTTTTTGTATTTTTGTAAACTCTAACGATAAGTAATCGAGTACATTTGAAATACTATTATAACTTTTATTGTATTGAATATTGGAGTTCCAAATTTTCGTGACTGTCAATTTTAAACTTTTGGAACTATATCAGATTATTATAATAATACTGAATAACTATTACCAAGAAAACAATTATCTACTTTTCACATCATCAATAATATAATAAGCAATACCATGTCAACGACACTGTGTAACAACCAACAAATTTCTAGGGTCTCCAACGTCTGTCTAAATTAATTTAAATTATAGTGAATAATACATATTTTTATGTAATTGTTTTTTAATAAAAATTTTAAATTTAATGGTCAAAAACATTTCATACGGTTTTTAAAACTAATTCAAATTAAGGAAAAGTAAAATAAATGAAAACACTAACATTATAATTTACCAACTCATAAAATACTTTTTTATACGTCATTAATTACTAATCAAATTCCTGTGCCAAAAATGTATCTTAAATAATTTTTTCCAGGAGTATTTTGAGTGCTAGTCAAAAACCTTTTAAAAGTATTTTTTTGCAACACTATAGTATGAATAACGACAGATAACAACACGTTAACGCGTTATCAAAACGTTTATATACATCTTCTGTAAATATTTATTTTTCAAGTTTGGATATTGTAGCTCAATAATTGATAATTGATAATTATTTAATTGTTAAAATTCAATATAAAATCACTAGGAAATATTTTAAGATCAATAAAGTAGGTAAAAAGCAATTTGATATTTGTTTCATATATTTAATAATTTAATAACAAATAAATAAATAGTAATAATAAAATAAATTAATTACGTGATTGTTTTGATTTGATGTATTTCACATTGTTTGCCTTAGCAGCCACCACATCAAGTTCCATTTTAACAAATACGTATATTACCAAACTCGTTGGTTTTTTGTATTTACCAAAAATATTGACTAGAGATGTTTTGTTGTTTTATTTTAAATAATTAACTGCATCCCCGTGTACCGGTATTAGACCATAGAATAAAATCAATTTTTTTTTTTTTTTTTTTTTTTAATCATCCTCCAACTCGTGTGTTTGATTATTAAAATAAAAAATTCATTTTTCAATATAATATCACGTCGAAATATTTCAAGAATGGCGCACAAGTTATAGCTTTCAAATATTTCAAAACGAAAAATATTTCACTTTCTATTCCCTAGATGAAAACCGCAAAACCACTGTGATAAATATTATATTTTCAGACGTTCTGTACCAGACAGTATTTTATGTTTTAGTCATTAATTCGAAACGCAATAAACAGTTTGATTAATGATTCGTTTGAGTTATTTGTTTTTTTTTTATTTATATTTAATAACGGTTTAATAATTCGTTTTGGTTTCGTTTTATTGTTCACGTGTCCTTACACAGTTAACTTTCATAGTAAAACAACGCTTCCACAGAGGTCTTTTTCCGATGTATTTTTTTTTCCTCCATTAATCCAATTTTTTTTTTTATTGTTAAACGGTTTGGCGAATTGTGTTAATACGTTTCTATTTCTTTTTTTAATTTTGAACTATTATCAAGATATTTCTACAATCGCGTAAATAATCTTTTTCAAAAATATACCTATTTATTATTTATTTTACAGTATTGAAAAATACCTATAAAAATATGTTATAATAATATTGTATAATTAATGTACGTTTATTTCCAAGCTACTCTTCTATTGTTAATCTTTTCTGTAACATAAAATTGCTTATTTCGATTATCAATATTTAGGTTAGAGTCAAGATGATAATGTGCTATACATCTGCATTTATGTGGTTGTGACGTTCAGTTTACCTCGTTTAAATAAATTATTACTGGATGAATCTTTTTAAAACCGATAACACGTTTCTAATGTTTTCAAAAATCTATATTCCGCTCAAAATTTGTCAAACTATTATTTTGAAGATTTCATCGAGTGTTCAGTAATCAACAACAATAATTGTTGATTACTCGTAAACATTTCGAGTTTCTTGCACCTAGTAGAACCGATTTCATAAAAACGCAGTTTAATAGGGCATCGAACGGTCGGTAAGTTTTTTCTTACCCTTGGAAAAACGATTGAGAATCGCGAAATAAAACTGTCTGTCTAAACTATCAAGAAGAAGCAATTTATAATACGTGAAGAGTCTGAACAAAACTTTTGGACCACTCTTTTTGTCCCGAAAAAGTGACAGCGGACAAAACAAAAATAAATAAATAAATAAATAAAATAACACATCATTTTTTAAAATCAGTACATTTTTTTGTTTAAAACTGGGAATATCGAATATAACAATATTTTTGATGGGGGAAAAAAAAAAAAAAAACCACTTAAATTGCAATCGCACATAACTTACGAGAAATTTCCAGTGTTCGAAATGTGTTCAATGATAAAAAAAAAATTTACCGAGTTTACCAGTTTGAGTTGAAAAAAACGAAAACGTTCGTCTGATTGTTCCATATTTTATCCGTATGTATAATACAACGTTTCGAGTATAATAATAGTAAACTTTTCTAAAAATTTTTCATTCGTTTAATGTCGAACAAAATTATCTGCCGGAAACCTATCCAAAACGAACGTAATATATGAGCACGTTTTCGTTTAGCAAAAGTATTTCCAACAAAAAGTAAACATTATACATAATATAACAAAATATATAAATAAAACTACTTGTTCCTTGGCACCGGTTAGAATAAAAAAAAAAAAAAAAAACAATTTTATACATTCCTATTTAATTAGTCCTTAAATTATATTAAATAAAATATTTATCAATGTGTATTTTTTATATTTTAATTCTCTTCGGTTTCAAATCTCTTAAATGTTATTTCAACCCATATCCCATATACGTATAGTGTTGTGTATGTTTGTGTTATAAGTCTAAAGGGCACAATATGCGTAAATTGATTGAATACACATTTTATGTTTTGTAGTGTAATCAAAACATTGATAATAGCATTGTGTTTGCTTTATGTGAATATCATAATATGCCTTTTGTATGGTTTCGTACAATAAACGTATATTATGCAATTCAAATGCAATATTTGTGCTTGAAACCACTATCAGTGGTGAAGTGAATAAACATTTAAAACGCGTGTTTTTCATTACAACACCAAACGGTCGCCAACCTAATATTATTATTTTGCTTGCTTTCGTAGCAGTTGTCGTCAAAGTTTATTTATTTTTTATAATTGTTATTACTTACAATTGGCCGTAATAATTAATACACTGTAATAATATTAATACTCTTTGGATTTTCTTTTGTGAAGGAATTTGTTCTTGTGTTCAGTAAAATGTATAACCTAAAATATATTATTATATTATTTACCCGGAACCTGGATAGGGGTCCAAGTTCAAGAGAAACGACATTTTCTCCGGATTACCGAGATTTCCACGTACGTCTTAGACGTTTTTTTTTAATTTATGGAATATGCGGGTATTTCCCATTTTTATTAAAACACTCGGTAATTATTTTTAGGGACCACTCTTTATAATAATAATATATTATAATGCATGGTTCTATATCTCCATAACTACATATTTTTTTCTCAAACAATTATTACTTAACATATTATTTAAAATTAATTAATATTACACATAAAGACAATTGAATAAAATTTACACAATTACAAAGTATTATCTTTCTGAATATCGAGTTGAAACGTTTAACCTAACCAATAAAGAAAATGTATAACAATTTAAAACGTAATACAGATAAAGAATATATTTTTCTACATAAAAAAACAAGTATTATCACTGTTACAATTCTTTCTTATAAAGTTTAGAAACTACGGTCAGTGTTCGGCCCTAACTGACCACCATTAATCCGAAGGTTTTCTACCCGGAGATTCATGGATTTTTGAGATGTTATATAACGTGAAGTTAAAATTAAAATAAAATGAAATAAAAAAATGAAAAAATTATTAAGTTGTTGGTTTATTACAATTTTGATAATATAATCAGTTTCCATATTTACATAATACTGATATTTTTTTTCTCAGTAAAACGATTGGAAAGGAGTAATTTAGTAATTAGTAATTAGAAAGTTAAAATTAATAGTGTTGGAAATAAAAGTTGGAAGATTCATATAATAATAATACCATATCATCATAATTCTTCTGACTCGATGTGTTCATTGTTGTTTGATATTTTATTGTTTATAGATTATTTATTTTTTTTTTTTTTTAATTGCTTTTGAATTCGTTTGATGTTTTTTTTTTTTTATTTTATTTCGTTTGTGGAAATCCGGAAACTATTGATTATTGTTATTATTTTATGAAAGATTGGATTTTATGGAAAGACATAAATGAAGTGAAATGAAATCAAAAGAATCGAAAATTTTCATTTACATATTTTAAGAGCACTGAAGTTCTTTTGAAAATATTTACTCTTTTAAGTTATATGTGTCTGATAAAAATAAAAACCATTTTTTTTTTTTTTTGCGAAACGTATAGAATTTTATGATATAAAAATAATTTTGACGACGTAGTGGCTAGGTTTGTTGTTGAAATACAGTTTTGCAGTAAACGTCATTGTGTCAGAACAGCATTCTTTCGAACCCCTACTTTGCTGGGTTTGTTTTTCATTACATTCTATTTGTTATTGGTATAGAATACACGATAGAGACGTGTTTCCACTAACATTTTAGGAATGTTTTTTATTAAAAATAACGTTAAATTGTATGTGTATCGCACGTAATTTCATTCGTTATTTAACTCTTATTCTATAAAATGATTTTTCTTGTTTGTTTCATAGTTTCAAAACTCGTGCTGTAAAATATACGCGTTATTTGTATAGAAACCAGAGATAATTATAATATTCCAGTTTAGATTTATTCGCTTAATACACACAAAAATACAAACGAATAATTGTAAATAAAATTTGAACATTGGCATAGATTATTTCAAATAGGTTAAATTTGCAGTTCGATTGTTAGGGTGAAGTGGGGTAATTGTAAATAGGTAATGCAAAATTTATAAATAATATTGAATTATATCTGCATTATAAATTCTAGTTTAGTTTCCGTGCTTAAAATCAATTAATAATTCTTTAGAAAATAACATTTCTCAAGAAAAATGCAAAAAAAAAACACATTTTTTTAATGTTTAAATCAATATTTACAATTGCCCCCCCCCCAAAAAAAAAAAAAATTATATTTCAATTTTTTAGGGGTAATTGGTAAATGAGTCAAATTTGTCCTATTGAGTATAATGCAATTTTATCTGGGGCAATATGGAATAAAATAATTCGTAATAACTTAAATGGTCTCAAATATAAATTATTTATGTATTTACATTTGCCCCATTGGGGCAATTGTAAATAATCAATGTTACCGCCCATTCTTAAATAGAAAATTCTTGGGGCAAAGGTAAATAAAAACAAACTTTAATACTATTTTAACATGATTTCTTTATTATTTTTATCAGTCTTTTGATAGTTTCTATAATACAGTCTTACGTAAGTCAAATAGCTATATAGGTAAATAATTTGGTAAGTTATAAAAGTATTTAAGTAGTATATAACAGAAAACAATGTAATACTTCGTTTAATAAATTGGGTATCAGTCTTTTGAATACAATTAATTAACAGATAGATAAAGAACTTAAAAATTTATAACAATTAAACATTTAAATAACATCATAATAACCATAATTATTACTTTTCATTGACAGTGACAAAGCCAGGAAATTTGTAGACAAATTTTCTTCCTTTTTTTGTTATGGTAGGTGCAGTTAGTATCGCTTGTACCATGTTAACATCAGTTGTAGACATATCATTATCTACTACTGAAAACTCATCTCCTTCATCATCAGAGGTGCTTCTTACGTGGACCTCCAATGAAGTCTACCAAAATGTATACTCCCGGTTGTATTAAGGACCATTCAGGCTGTTGGTATATGACTTCTTCTACGTAAAGGAGATTGTCATCAAAATCATTTGAAGAGTCTGAAGTTCTTCTTCACTAGAAGTTTCTTTTTCAATAACTTTTGTTTTTTCTATAGGTTTCTTTGGCCTACCTTTTTTCCCGACTGGCTTTTTTTTTATCTTTCTTATCTTGGGCTTCCTTTAGTCTATTTAAAACTTCTGACGTTGTTAAAACTTCCCCATACTTAGCAGTTTTCAGTTTTGTAATTGGTTTCTTAGCAACGTCAGTGGTAGAAGAGTTTTGCTTGTATTGTAAAAGTTGATTAGAAAAAATGCTTACTATGTCTCATGGACTAAAATTATTGGAAGTATTTTCAGGATTATCGTATTCGCGTTGTTGTTTTTCGAATAAAATAAAAGTGTCGTTGAAAAATTCGTTTGCTCTTGTCACTATATTGATCTTCTAGAATTTCGATTAATTCACAGTGACATACTACGTAGTATAACGTCCATCAAATGTATTGAAAGGAGTCGGAGAGAAACAGGAGCGTTGTGGCACATCCGACTCGAATTTAAAACGAATGTCCTGTGAACGGAAGAAAGGCTTGATGAAATTATTAATACCATTGATTTCATGAAGTTCAATTCAAATTATTATTATATTCTTATAATTATTACAACATATTTTTTTACCGAGATTTTCATTTAAAATCATTGCTGTTACGTCTATGTTAATTCGTTTTTCTCTAATAAATCGGTTATCGTTAGTTCTGTCCTGTTTTTTTATTTTTATTTATTTATATTTATACACGGACTGAGTCAATTATTTGACAATGATTTATACGAATGATAACATTATTGATAGAATACATAAAAAATATAGAACTCTATAATAATAATAATAATAATGCAAAAAAGTATAAAAATTTGAATAAGCAAAAGAATACAAAATAATTTTAATTACTAATAATGATAATAATAAAAATAAAACAATGAAGACAGTGATATGTATATAATAAGTAATATAATAAATTAAGTAATAGGAAATAAACGAAAAAATAATTAAATAATATATTTTTGAGATCTGATGTATTACCACTATTCATTAAGATGTTTAGGGGTGAGTTTAATATAAATTTTGATGTATGGTTAGGAACATAGAATAAATCATTATTTCTGGTGTTTTGAGTTTTCATCTATTTCGTTATTAAGTAATTTTTTTTTAAAAATAAAAATAATTTTTCTTGTCTTCTTTCATTTAATGATTGAAGATTGAGAAAAGCAAGAATATCATTTTATCCTGAGTGTGGTGTTCTCTGAATGTCACAAACATACCCACAAATAAACCTGAAATAATATCTATTTTGAACTTTTTCTAACTGAGAAGTATGGCATTTGCTGTAGGTTTCCCAAACAATTGAGGCATATTCAATTTTTGAACGAATAAGAGATGTTTATAAGCATTTTAATGCTAATGGATCGTTGAATTTAGTACAATGTCTCTTGAAACAAATCCGATTGTAGACAATGATTTATTTTTTACGTTATTTACATGTCGATTAAATGTTAATTTTGGATCAAAATTATTTTATTGAACAGAACCCGAAGCTAGATCCATCTCTGGATGCCCACAGATCTAGACGCAATAGATCCATCGAATTATAATATAATATAATATGCAATTTTCCCTTGGGACCTTTTCCATCCAAAGAAAACAACTTTCACATGGCCGCCAAATAATTGCATTAATAATAATTGCGCAGGTATATAGCTGAATCGAAAATGTCGCATACAGGTTTGTTCGTAAAAAATCAATAAAATATGTAATTTTTATTTTAATTTGAAATATTATGACCGTCGAAATTATCGGTAGGTTCATCCGTTACAGACGATATTAAACAATTATATAGACGCGGTGTGATGACGTTTCAAAAATCATATCTACAAGGAAGGAATGCAATTTAAATATTTCAATACTCGTCGCTTTAAGAATATACATTTTCATCATTTTTGTGCTGCGTGTCGTAATAAACAATTCGGTTTTATTTCGTTTCCAAATCGGATTATAAGATAATTTCCCCTGTAATCCTATGAGAATATATATAGGACCCATAATACGTATTCTTCGTTCTAATTCACAACTGTTATATAGTCACGTGTTATGGGTATCGATAATAGAAATCGGATGATAATAAAATAATTGTCGTCGATTAATTACAAGTGAAAATATTATCTCGCCTGACGAGCATGTGCACTTATGAATACGAACAATGAGATAATTTCTATTCGAAATGTTAATTTAAATTTATTTTTTCACGAAATTTGAAAAACAATTTCCTCTACTTATAGAAAAATAAATAAAATTAAAATATATCTTGGTAAAGTTTAATTTTACTGCATATACTTTATATTTTTTTCCATAAGATATCAAAAAAAAAAAAAACCTTCCATTTTGTTATTGTTTTTTTTTTCAAATTAAGATTATTTTAGGTAGAAGTTAATCTCGGCCCATTGATTCTGAATTAAATATACGTAAGTCGAATTTCTGATTCCATAAAAAAGAAAATCAAAAATTTTAAATGGTGTAAAATTTATGTTTACCACAACAATATTAAAATGACTTTAAATTTAAAGATTAAAAACTCTTATTAAATACATCTAATCATCATTAGGTTTCGTAGTAGCGTTTAATATTAAACCAAAAATATTTTGTTTTTAGTAATCAATTTTAATTTATAAATAACTGTTGCATTATCATTAAATGTTAGTAATTAATTTAACTAAAAATTATAATTCAACAAAAAATAATAAGTTATTAAAACAAAAGAGTATGTAAGCAGTTATCTATGCTTTCACAAATATTATCAGTTATCTGCTCATTATAAAACGTTTTATATTATAACGTTTTTATCGACAAAATAACACTACCTGCAACAGACATGTGTAAAATGTTCCTTGATTGTCTCAATAAGGACTGATTTTATTTGACTATTAATTGTGTTTTGTTATTTACGAATGTGGTACACAAAAAGAGCCGACTGAAAATGGCCGAATTTCAAATAAAAGGCCAACTCAATTAATTCGAATTTCATTCATATATAAATATGATAGTGGGCTAAATTTTCAATAAAACTGAAAAATAATTAGCTAGGTTTCGAAATTGTGGAAATAGATAAAACAAACCATAATGTAATGTATATAATATGTTATAAATGTAGCCGTCAATATAATAAATAATAGTCAAAATTATTCTTTCAGAAAGTATACTTTCTGATTAAGGTCATAATATACTGTCTGTTATTCTGTAAATATCCCACAATATTATATAACATTTTTATTTTCGATTGATTTATTGATATCTATAAATCTGTTCCAATAATTACAACAGTTTTTTTATTAGATTGAAGTGACAGAAAAGGATCTATCCACTGCTGCAGGTTTATAGTATGCCTTCTGCTTTTTTTTTGCGACTACTGCACTAGTCCTTTGTTACAGTAAAAAATAAAAATAAAGCACGAACACAAAAGGACATTACACAACTGATACTAATATTATATCAAATATCTGGGCTACAGGGGTCAAGGACTATCCCGCGGTAACCTGGTGGACCAGGCCGTCCTTGACTGGCTGCTAAGTACATTTTCTGCAACAGCACAAATTGTGTGGGTATACCTAACCTAACATAATCTAATCTCCTATATTATATTATAATTTGTTTAAGTTTGGAAATGTTGATAAAAGTTATTTTTCCATCAAGTCATGACAAAATTGTTAACCTAATCATTCGCATGCCGTTAAAAATAGCCCCCTCCCCCTCCCGTCATAGCCACCAAAATATATTCATCAAACAGTAATAATATCAACGATTTACATGCGATATATTGCAGGCACGGTATAAGACGTGAAATGGACGTTGACAAACGTTTCTCTGTCATATGTCAATCGGACAGTGATTTATCCGTTGTACATATACTGTGCGTCTGTTATTTTATTTATTTATTTTTTTAAATCATTATTACTATTATTATTATTATTATTATTATTATTATTATTTAATCCCTTAAACGAACGTGGCGGCCGATTTCGTTGGCGGCAGTGGTTTGGCTAAAACCCAAATCACATGACGGGGGATGGATTAACCAGACAGAAATACAATGCCCGCACCACAGCAGAGAGACGATAATGATCGTGAGCTTACATGGACGTGGCCGATCCTGGGGGAAGGGGGGAGAGGGGAGGACAAAGTAGACTACCCGTGATTACAGCTTTTTTCCAGTAACTTGAAAAGCTTGAAAAAAATAATTTAGTTGATTAAAAATCACAAATGAGAGATATATTTTAAATAATAATAATAATAATAATAAAAATAAATATATATGAAAAATAAGAAGAAAAACGTTTCCTGTAACATAATTAATTATTTTACTAATTACTGGTACTTACGATATTAATCGCGTATTGATAATTATTATCAAAAAAACATATATACCTTATGGCTAATGCAGCAATTAAGTAGTGTAGTAAAAGTACAAGAGATTATTGTATTTTAGATTCTGAATGAGCGAGGAAGCTAGTGTTTTTAAAATGATGTTTATTTATTTTTTTTTTATTTATTTATTTTTTTATTTTTTTATTTATTTATTTTTATTTATTATTTTTCTATGTACAACTTTTCGTGTAGAAATACTTGTCCAAAAGTTTCGATCAATAACTTTTTGAAACCCGATCCGCCTCTAGATTGTATTTTAAAGAGGTCATTTTTTGAATTTCTCAATTCTTCAATTTTTTTTTTTGGAAAAAACT
>JAIPRM010008301.1:0-16060 GCA_025469315.1 Stegophylla sp. TES_Ste_2020
TCATAAAATTCGGATCAAAAAATGATGGTTTCCGAGTCGTTTTTGTCAAATTTTGGGTAGTTTTTTCGAAAAAAAAAATTGAAGAATTGAGAAATTCAAAAAATGACCTCTCTAAAGTACAATCTAGTGGAAAATCCAGTTTCAAAAAATTATTGAACTTTTGGACAAGTATTTCTATACGAAAAGTTGTACACAGAAAAATAATAAAAAAAAAAATAAAAAAATAAACATCATTGTAAAAACACTAGCTTCTTCACTTCATTCAGAATTTAAAATGGGAGAGACCATTTTATTTCAAAAATAAGATTCCATTTTCTTCCACTATCCATCTCCTAAAAAATTAAAAAATAAATAAAAATAATAATAATAATAACAATAATAATAATAAAATCCTTTTTCTTCCTCCACAAATAAAATACCATTCTTTTCATGGGCATAGCGAGGATGGGATAGGCCCCCTTGTACTCCCCCTGCCTCTGAAATTGAATTTTATATCCTTAACCATTATACCAAACGTTAATTCTCTCGAAATATTAAATACCATATAAGAACATAAAGTCTAAAAATATTTTAGCGGAAAACGAGTGTAATTGCGCATCGAATCATTTTATAAGTGGTTACCTACGATCTGTTAACGCTAATAGTTTTGAGCTTTATCAACTTTTACACAAACGTTGAACCGACACCAATAATGTCGATTTTAGCGTATATTAATCATTTTTTCAAAATGCATACTTATTATAATATACTACGGCAGCATAAACCCTAATGATTAACGTTTTAAATACAATATTTATGTATACGATAGACGCGAAAAAATTTTATATGAAACTTTGTTTGTACCAATATATTTCATGTTCAATAAAGATTATCATTATTTTACTGCAATTTGTTGTTAGAATTACCTGTCGTTGTTGTTTCTAGTCGAGTTTATAGATTACGTTTTGATACTGTTAAACAACAGCACCTAAGTAATATTGTCAGTGAAAGAAAACGGAATTGACTTTTTATGGAGGAAAGGGGAAGTAGAGGTAAAAGACAGTGGGGGGAAAATGGAATCTGATTTTTGGGGGATAAGGGATACGCCTTTTTTTGGAGGAAAAAGGAAGTGGAGGAAAAAAACTGTGGAGGAAAATGGAATCTGGTTACCTATTGGAGGTAAAGGGATACGGCCAAAAAAAAATCAATGGTGCGTGCAAGTCAGAAAAATGTCGCAAATCATGGAAAAATACACAGATGATCGTGGGTTGATGACGGAACGGGGGGGAGTGGTGTCATGGAAAGTTCAGCGCAACAATCGTCGCCTCCTGGAAACCGAATAACCGAGATCGCCACGTAAAAAAGCTGTCTGGTTGTGACAAAAGCAGTACCTAACTAATAATTCATTAGTTGTACGATTAAAGATATAAATGATCGCGGTCGGGGTGTTTTCATTATTTTACCTACGATATTAGCATGTTGCTGAAACAAGAAAATAAATAACATCTGTGACACGTACTAACACAAACTTACATTTGACAGTGTTGTCACTTACGATTTTAGCTCACAGATAGTTCAGATTTTATCGGAACCAATTTACAGTATGTATTACAATAAAAAAAAAAGTTCAAGAACGGGGATTGAATATCCAAATCCATGATTACGTCTCTGGTGTAGGTGCCAAATTAAACACGACCAAAATAAAACTACTAAATCAGTTGTTTGCGACTAAAACGCGTACGCGATTTTCGCAAAGCGAACAGTTGTGACGCGAACTTACGAAACAAACGAGGCGAACACCAAACGTCTTCGGTAAACGCAATTTTGCGAGCTGGTGGGCGCGCAACAAATAATTTTGTTTTTGATGCGAGCGATAATATTAATATATCGCCCGCCCGTCCACCCACCATTAACTACCAAAATGGACGATCTATTAACAATACCTATTTTGAATTTTATCGACGGCCGCCCACCCGCTCGCAAAATCGCGTTTACCGAGGACGTACCGTAAATATTGGAAGTCACGAGTACGCACAAGTTGGGTACCATTATCCCCGTCAGGTGTCAGGTGCTGAAATGAAATACGCGCGACTGCCACGAATTGACCAAGCAAAAAAACTTAGTAGTACACAAACATAAAATTCGCTGGCGCAAACCCGTGTCTTTTTATTATGATTCCGATTTGCAAATGTTAATATTTACCCCTATTTTGATGGAAAATCAAATCGGTTTATACCTCCTGTTAAATGATTATCGAATTTGTACATACTCTCTGACAATACTAATAATATAACAAAAAAAAAAAAATAATAAGGAGCAAAATCTAAACATAATTTATTACATTTACAAACAGTAAGGTAGGTACTAATTGTGTGGTGTATCGAATAATAATATATAATTGGGCAGAGATGATGTTGGAAGACGACAATTAACTACTTAAAAATCGATCAGGTAACAATTTAAATTGCCGTGGCGTGCGCCGACAGTGGTTAATGTTGTTGAAACGAAGTACGCGCAAGTATTCTAATATATTATACTAATAAAATTACCGCATAGTATGATGTGATGTTGAAGAGGAAACTGTTGCACCATGTTGGATGATGTTCGATGATACTGCGGTAGTGTTCCGGACGCGAATGCTATTGAGACGTACGAACGAGAACTTTCCTGTTGATATTTTCCCTTGACCTTTGAAACTACAACTTGCCATGGATGAGAATGTGCGATGCGAGCGCTGCCAAAGGATTTACAGGTCAACTACGAAAAAAAGGGTAGACAGGGTGGCCTCAGCTCCGACCGCTGGACGCCCGAAACGCTCTCGCACGACAGCAGCACGGAATCTTCCGCATAATAGTAATAATAACGATGACGATATTATTATTATTATTACTGTGATGTTATATAATATTATGTCGGTCGACAGACACAATTTGGCGCGTATTGAAGAACCCGCAACATTTTTTGAACAATAAATATTTGAAAATACAAAAATTAAATACCAATTTGGCTTAGAATTATTAAATTTTGGACTAATAAACATGGAATTTATACAGTCTGAATTGGAACTATGTGGAAAAAATAATACTGGAAACGTTATTTGGACCGAAAGAATATGGAATCTATGAAGTTGGAATTGAAATTACTTGAAAATGACTTAACTTTGAATTGGCTAGACCAGAGGTTCTCAGGGAGTGATATTTTTCATACTATTCCCTATCCATATTTAAATTTTAATAAAATTTGAATTAAAAATAAAAATGTTTAAAGGTGTTTATGTCAAATTTCGGGTACCTATTTCAAAATTTTTGAAAAACTCTTAAAAATTAAAAAAAATTATATCTCAAAAGTACTTTCGAATTTGGAAATTCTTATTATAGAATTTGTTGGTCGAAACATCTGAACTAGTATTTCTATACGAAAACGTGTTCACAGAATAAAAAGATGAAGAGATAATTTTTTTAATGTTTTATTAGTATGTTTGTTTTCTTATAGAGATGTTGTTTTTAATATGCGAAAAAAATATGTATAATTTTTTTACTCAGCTACACTTAATATTTCTCATCAAAAATTGTTTTTTCCTTTTCTTAATTGACAATGGATTATAAAACTGGCTGAGCAAAAAAACTACATTTGTTTGTAATAATATTAATATTTATAATTTTTAAGTAAAATTGTCTTGAATACACTGAATCAATGGTCCGTATGTATGTCCGGCTTTTTATGTTTACTTCTATAGTTTTATAATTTTAAAACTACCAATTCAACCCTTTACAGGCACGTGAAGGGGATGACATAATATCATAGCCGAGTTACACTCAAATTACTTTCTTATAACACTGTAAATTATGAAGGGAAAGAGGAAATTAAAAATGCAAAAGGTCGATAATAAGGATCATTCTATAACCCAATCTCATAAAAAAATTGAATGCCTTGACGCGAGATTTTTGAAGCCTTTTTTTTTTTTATTTGTAATGGTGAGTGGGTACGAGTAACTTGCCTCCGGAAAATGTTAAGTTAACCACGCCACTGGACAAGAGTACAAAGCCAAAGTGCCACACAGCCTGTCTGCCCGACAACCAGTCATTGCAAATTTGTCACCAATGGTGATTTAAATATTGTTCACCTATTGGCGGGTGACGGCAGCATACCCATGGACTTCATACGTTAAAGGTCTATGAGCATACCTAACCCACATTACTCAGTGTTGCCGCAGTTACAATTTACTAAAATGTGTCAATTATTTTTGTAATATTGGTCTATGCCTGTCATATTAAAACAGCAGTCGTGCGTCAGTCGAGCACAGCTGATGTTTAGAGTTACACCCCCTCCTCCCGCCAAGACAGACAGTAGTTTTTGATAATGTAATAGTATTGATTATTGATAATAGTAATAATAATATAGAGGGAGTTAAGTTTGTTTGAACTTTTATTGCTAGATTTGTTTTTAATCATTTAATTTAGATAATTTTCAACCAGTATTAATTTGTGCTTTAGACTGAACTTTTTCTTACATATTAGTGTGTTACTTAATAGGATAATGCTTTTAACATATATTTTGTCATTTTTTACTCTTTGTACATTGGCATTTGGTATGACATTACACTTTCATGTTATCAATAATGCTTTGTAAAACATTTAAAAATTTATTACAGCCGAGTATGAAGAAGCTATTATCATTGACGATAGTAAATTTGGACCATTGCAACCACCCGATTCTCCAAAAAAAAGTACAGTTCAACCACAAGTGACTAATTATTCTAATATCCAAACAATAAGTAATTCCATAATAAATCTCCAGGTAAATTTTTTTCTGAGTGTGACATTTCAAATACTAAATACAGAAATTCATTTAATGTTCCAAATTTTTTGTACAGAAAAGATTGGAAGATGAATATAACTACTTGCCACCCATGCAACCGTATTTATGGACTACAACCATTCCTGGCAAGAAAAAAAATAGAAGAAAATTACTTAAATTGAGTTTACTTTTATCATCATTTTTATATGCAGATATTTTTACTGGCGACACAAATACCACTCAAGTTACTCAACCATCCACTAATAAACCTTTAGCCAATGTAATATTTGATGATAATTTAGGGGTTGCAAATTGTATTTCTTTTATGCCTATAAATCAGACAGAAGTGTTGAACAGAACAATTAAGGTAATGTATTTTATAACTTCAATAGGTACTTAGCTAATATAAAAATTACTATTTACCTGTAAAATGTCATTTAATTAAACAAGGGAATTAAAGTTTTCATTTGACAAAACAAATATTGAAAATCTTAACTGTAATATTTAATTCCTTCGTTAATAATTATTATTAAACTTAAAAAGAAATAAAAATATATTTTTAAAACATTATATTTGATAAAAATTCATATTAATTGAGTGATTCAATAATATTATTTGTGAATAAATAAGGATTTAACCTAAAAAATGATTTGTTACAATTTTATAAATATTAAAATCCTTTTTATTTTTTCTCATAAACATCATTAATCATAGGCGTGAGCATGGGGTGTACAGGGTTTGCAGCTGCACACCCTGTAAAAAATTCACCGGCTTTACATTTTTGTTTTTGTTGCAAGTTAAAATATTATTCCAAGTTAAACAAATAACTTATATTACTTAATTTATACTTTAAACTGATAAGTGATAATTTTTCAATTTATTAATATCATTCATTACGAATCCACCAAGAATGTCCCACTTGGAGAGCGAAGTATATCCATAGTAAAAAGTATGTTCGCTTTTCTATTACAGTTCAGATGTAGAAAATGGCCACTAATCTCATTAATTAACTGAAATAGTTATAGCAAGTCAACGTAGAGTTACACAGCACTTCTACTCAGAGCTTGGATGCAAATAATAATAATAAAGTAAAGTAAAGTATAGACAAGAAAGCCGCACATATTTCGCACCACGGGTATTCTTCGCTCTTCGGGTCAGACACCTTTGAAGGATGTGTATAATTTTAAAGAAACGATAAAGCTTAAATGAGACGATTCTGAACGAAAGAAGTTAATAATATAAAGAACAATAATAGTCGTAATTTTCAATACTCACCAAGAGTATCTGACTTGAAGAGCGAAGAATATCCGTGGTGTGAAATATGTCCGGCTTTCTTGTCTATACTTTGCTTTACTTTACTTTACTTTTTTCATCTGATATATAAATGAGAAAAAAATTTTTTCCCACATTTTCAACATTTTCTTGCGTCTTTTTTTTTTTTTTTTTTTTTTAAGGCGTTCCTAGCAAGAATAGCTATCTAGGCCTATTGATAATATACCTACATACAGTTTTCTTAAATGTAAGTGCGATAAATATAAATATTAATTATTAATAATGTATAAAATAAAAATGTTCCTCTTACTTTTTGTCTATTTATGTTTAAATTTTCATAAAGTTTAGATCAAGAAATGATTGTTTCCAAGTCTTTTTGTCAAATTTTGGGTAGTTTTTTCAGAAAAAAAAAAAAAAATAATAAAAATTTGAAGAATTGAGAAATTCAAAAAATGACCTCTTTAAAGTATCAACTAGAGGCAAATCTGGTTTCAAAAAGTTACTGATCAAGACTTTTGAACAAGTATATCCCTACAAAAAAGTGTATACAAAAAAAAAAAAATTAAAAAAAAATAAACATTATTGTAAAAACACTAGCTTCTTCTTCACTCCATTCAGAATCTAAAAATAATTTATATTAAATTTTGAATGTATTCATAGTCATAATTACTCAGTAAAGAAAAAAGTTAAGAGGGTGAATTAAAATTCGATCAGAGGTAAGGGAACAAGTCTCCTGCACTTTAACCTCTGGTTTGCTCCTACTAAACCTGTCCTGCACATCCCGCAAAGAAATCCTGCGCACGCCTATGTCATTGATATCAATGTATTTTTGGAACAATTAACATTTTTAATACCTCCTCAAGCCTCATCATGGATTTAAAACTTTTCATATTCTTCCTGTAAATCTAATCTGGCACCTTATGATTTTTACTTGTCCATACATTTTAAATTTAAATGATAAGAATTTGAAAATGATAGTAAACTAAAGAATTTTTAGATAATAGCATAAGTTTTTTGATTTTAATTAAAATTGTGTTGGAGTCATTTTGAAAAATTAAAAATAAAGAAGAAAATAATGTGGGCCTTTAAATCTTTTTGAATTTTAAAATTTAACATCATTTTTGAAAGTTTTTCATACAATAAGATGTGTTAATTTCAAATAGAAAATTGATCAATTTTCAAATCACATATTTTTAATCTTACAGTATTTGTATTCAGTCATGGCCCTTACCAAAATTATATTTTAATATGAACAATGAAGGAACATTTAATTAAAAAATTTTTTTTCCTTAGGTGGTTGATTCAGTACAGCTTGGTAATGTCTTAAAGTCTGACCCTAAAGTATTGAATCCTAGTATGGCTGCAGTATGTTCATTAGTATTATTTTATGCTGTATTATGTCCATTCAGCACTTTAGCATCTCCACATTTCCATGTACTTTCAGAAGTATTTCCTCAAATTAAAATGGTAGCATTTAGTTCTGTATCTGATCAAAAGTAGGTATATAATTAATTAGTTATTAGTCATATATATTATTATATTAATTAATTATTTACACATGTAAAATTTAAATTATTTACTTTTTTTAATTAGCTATAACAATATGTATGGTATAACTGGTGTACCGTCATTACTTCTGTTCCATAATGGTAAATTCTTTGCAAAATATGAAGGTTCAGATTATACTCTTTATGAGTTTACCAAGTTTGTGGATAGACATACAAGTATGTATGATCATTTATTATCATTTAGCATTTAAGTACAGAATAACACAGAACATTTTATAAATATGAGATATTTGAATTTTTATACTAATATTGTGTTTTAATTTAAATATATTGTTATCTTCCATCAATATATTATTATTATTGAAACCAAAGATTATCTTAATTCCAATAAATAATATATAATGAGACTAAACTGTTTGACTGTAATCAAAAATTTTTGGTACATCAGTTCCCAGTTTATAATTCCAATAGGTTAGGTAATATAGGTACAGCTCTACTTTATTTTATTTAAAAACACTTTAATTTTTATTATTAAGAAGAAAAGATAATTTTAACTAATTAAATCAATATAATCTTTAATGTTGATTATTATAAGATGTATTATAGAACAATTAATAATAAATGTATTAATAGTTATCAATTTAAATTGTGTGAAAAAATATTTTTAGCATACATTTTGAATTCTTAATATAAATTATAATATTTTCATACTAAAAATGTATTACAATCTTGCCTTATATAATAATATTATAGTGTTTACAATTAAAATAAATAATATAAGTTTAGTGCATGATACCTCTCCACAATACCTCTCCACAAAGCGAAGCTTGTTCTTGGAAGAAATATGTTCACAATATATAAATGAAAAATTAAAGATTGTTGTGCAATATAAATTGTAAATAACTTCATTTTATGATTTATTATACCAATGATGTAATTAACGGTTTATACAAAATATGATTTATATAATATACATATTTTACAGTTGTTAAAGTTATCAACAGTAAAAAAATTACTGAATGTAAATCTGACAATGTAGGCATGAAAAGACTATAGGGGAGGGGTAGGGGGTGAGAATTGTAATTTTAATGGACCAGTCAGTATTTTGATCAAAAAACATTTTTAAGTCTTCAAAATTTATTAGCTCTGCACATAATATGTTACATATATATAATATTGCCCTTTTTATAAGGAAGTTACTACCTTAATAACTCAGTGGAAATAACAAATTACAGAATAATGAACAGAATAAGATAAATAATTGCCATCTAAAATATCACATAAAAATTAATTGTTAATGCGTAAAATATCAGCTATAAGTATTTGGATATATCTTAACTGTTATGTGTTGTAAATAAATACTTAAAGATTTCATTATAATTAAATAAGCGTTTATTATTTTATTATTATATTAAGAAGAAACATTTCATATTAATAAAAAAGAAATTTTCTGACAATATTTTATACCATTTTATCTAAATAAATTGTAAGAGTATACCTTAGTATAGTAATTATGATAAATGGTCCGTAAAATAAATAAGTTTAAATAAGAGTAAGTGGTACGTGATGTTTAAAAGGTTGGCAAACGCTTGTTTATGGTAAATGTTGTGGTTTTTTTTCCAATTTTATTATATAGTTAATAAAATATTATCAACCTGCATGAGTGTTCATAAACTAGAAACATACCTATCATACAATCCCTATTATTTCTAAAATTTTGTACTACAAATATTTTGTTTTTTGTATATTAAAACTATAAAGAGGCAACAATCTCACCCTCCCCCCCACCCACCATTATCACAAAAAAAAAAATTAACCAAACTTTTATTATAAGAAAACCATTTTTTAATCATATAAAATCTTTTATATATTTCTTTTTTTTTTTGCTAAAACTAAGTAATGGTTTACCTACTTATGTGAAAACATTAAAAATTGAAATTAATTCATTACACATACTTTGATTATCTTCTTTAGTGCCTAGTAAATTAATTTTTATTTTATAGCCTTAACAAATATGCTGGACATATTTTAATAAGATTAAAAGAATTAAAGAAAACGCAATTTAGTTCTACCTATATAAATGAAATTTTTGTTTTGATTAAAAAATTTGAAAAATAATCTCTTTAAAGTGTATTTTAGCATCTATAGAGTGACTGATCGAAACTTTTGGACTAGTATTTCTCTACAAAATAGTGTTTACAGAAAGAGAAAAATAAAATAAACATAAGCTTTTTCGCTTCACTCAGAATCTCAAAAAACCAGACATTTGTAGCATGGGTATTCTTTGCTCCTCTGGTATAATACTGATGGATATAGTGCATAACAATACAACATATTGAGAATCGTCCTTTTATATGATTACTTAGCTAGGGTCAAGAAAGTGTAGATGTCTGACATTTGAAAAAGAATTTTGAGTGATGGTCAATGGATTATTTAAAATATTTAATTTAAAGAAAATGCAGAGTTGTGCAAGTTAGTTAATTTTTAAACAAGTTAAAGTTATTTTGGTATAAATCTAATAACTATGAGTTATTAGTTGCTCAATTTTCAAATTTAGTTAGTTAAATTAGTAGACTAATATTAATATTAGAACATAAGTTAGAAGTTAGTTTTTTTATATTTAAAATGTAAATATAAAAACTTGTTTGTTCATATCTAAAGTATTTATATCATTGAATTAATAATTATTTAATTACAATTATTGATGATAATAAAGAAATCTGAATTCTATTTATTTTATATTTATAGATAGTGCTTGAAATAGAAAATTTTTTAGACTTTAATGCTTTTTTTTTTCTATTCATACCATATAACTTGGTGGTCTTTACCCCACCAAAATTATGATTTCCCTTTATTGATATATTAAACCTATTTTATAATTTAGTACATAAGTTGTACTATTTTTATGAAACTCACTTCATATTTAAAAATCAAAATCTTTTTACGGTTCATAACGATTTTATCCGAATTTGCTGGGCATTCATACAAAACTGCTGGCACGTAAGGACATTGAAACCGATTTATGTATTTCTAGTTCCACATGCGGCGCACCATCATCGGAGGACGGTGATTACCAAATAAAAAAACAATGAATTCATTAATGATGCATTACAGACGTTTATAAAATATTTTACTAAGTACTATTCTAAAAAGTGTTTACATTTTATCAAATTATGGTAGGCAGGTATAGTAAAAATTTGTTTGAATCAAAACGTTAAAAAAATATGTCGTGAACCAATGCATTGCAGTCTATTTCAAGCCCTGTCTATATTTAAAATAAGTTCTAAAATAATTTTTTACTTATTTGTTATTTATGTGTTAGATAAGATAATTTTAGGATTTAAATTCTGCTATTGTTAGAAAGTTATAATGTATAGTTTGTGTCCAGCTTTTAATTTTTATTATAAAAATAAAGTATAAAATAAAAGCATGTATAAAAATTTAAATTTTAAATTTTTTAAAATTATTTTTATACTGTATTTAAAACACTAATAAAACTGCATCATTGTTATAGTATATTATATTGTTTTATACATATTTGTATGATTATTTAAGATGTTTATTTTTTTTTTTTTATATATATGATAAAAACTATTTTAAACTATATATTCCAAAAGTTTATAATATTTTTTCTGGTTATTATTATTGTGCATATAGTTTAAGAGATATAAATATTTACAACTGAAAAGACCATGTGGAAGCAAGGGATGCAAAAATGGTCAACTGCCACTTATTCGCTTTATTAAACTTCAAATGCATATAATAAAAAAATTAATTCTTTTGGAATATATGATTATTATTTGAAAGAACTAATAACTTAAGAAAACAAGATAATAAAAAATGTATGATATAATGATATATGATGTATATACGTATATGTAAGAGATTTAAATTGTACATAAAAAAAAAAAATTCTCTAAACTTATTGATTAAATCGAGTTAGTCATGTTAAAAGAAACACTTATTGTATATTTATAAATTATGTTCAATTTAAATATTAATTTTTATTTTACATGCATTAAAAAGCTTTGTTTTTAAACACACCAAAAATAGCAAATTTGCTAATTTCTTTAATTAAATATTTTCAACTAATTTATGCAATTTTTTTTTTTTCGTGCAGATCTCATTCCAAATGACAAGATAGAAATTTCTGTAAACAATTTTGTGAAGCCTGTTTCTGTATTTGGAAATAACAACTATTCTCTTTGGTGTGCATGGTTTGTTATCATATTTTGGATGCTTTATTTTGGATATATACGGATTATGAATTTTTGGAGTCAACTTGTTGAAGACATTAAGAAAATTTGGCGGGTATCTGAAGCACAACATGAGCATACTGATTAGATAATTGGGTAGCCAATTTCCATAACTGATTACATTCAAAAAAATTTGTTTTAATGTTATGATTAAAATGTTTTGTGATAATATATAATTTTAATTTTGTCTCAAAATAAAATTCCAGAACTCACTATTTTCCTACTAAAATTAGATTTTAAATGTTACTATAGTTCCATAACTTGTTATCTTTTATTGGATTTGGTTATTATTTATTACCAAAACTTGTTATTTATTATTTACACATGGATATTTCTAAAACAGATTAACTACAATACTAAACATGAAATAATAACTATTTGTTGAATCAAAATTTATTGTTTGTATATTACCATAATTATGTAACGATTTTCTAATAATATATACTGAAAATAATTCGTCAATTTTTATTTTTATTTAATATTAATGTTAGAAACAGTTTTAATTCAATAAATTATATCATATTCCTTCATTTTCATTTTTTAAATTAAAATTAACGGAAATGCCACCACAGGGTGACTTCTTCCTTCAAATTTTCATTCATATTATATTATATTAGCACATATTCTTATTGGTACAATATTATATTATATTCTTACTGGGTACAGATTGTGTATATCATGTAAAAAATAAAAAATTTAAAAAAAATTAAAATTGTTTCTAACAATATTGTTTTAATTTATGGATAGTATTATTTTATCAATATCACAATAATTTTGTGGTATTTAAATTAAAATGATTAAAAGTCACTTTTTCATTTATAAAAATAATTCATTCACATAAATAAAATTGTTATTAACTTATTATCCAATGTTCCTATATACTCCTAATAAAGAATCACCTGTCGGTTTTGAAAGAAAACGGCTATCAATGCCTGACAGTTTGAACAATATGATAATTTCATTTTTATTATTTTGTACTCATTATATATTTTTTTTTTTTTTAAATATTAAATGAAACAAAAATAAACTAATAATAAATAAAATTAATTGATAATATTATAAAATGTAGATGCTTAATGTACTAGAAACTTAAGTTATTAATATTAAGAAAATACTTATTCAAATATTGATTATTATAACATGAAATATTTTGTAAAATTAAAATTGATAAGGATTCAATGACTACTATAATCCGTCCAATTCAACTTGGCTGGTTGGTGATGTCATAAGTTATTGGTTCCCAATATCCATCGAATAAATAGTCAGTGTAGTCATCATAAATAATGAAAATATGTAATTAATTTATAGATATCAAATTATTATCAATCAAAAATATACAGTAGGCAATGAGATTATTTTTTCGATATAATTTAGTTTTCAGACTCTTAATATTTGATAATCATAACGGTCGCCACGGGCCTAGATGATTTATAATACTGGTGATTTTTATGTACCTAAAATAATGATTTTTCTTTTCAATCCTCATTGAACTTCATAAAACATTTTATTCTTAATCTGGTAGAAATTTTCTTTCGCCAAAATATTTCTCACATATTTATTAAACATAGGTACTGAATATAATAATCACAAAAATTCAGGTGTGATTAGACTGAGCTTTTTTGGAGAGGGAGGCATTTATTTTGAGTCTAACAATATAAAAATAATTGTTAGATTCTGAATGAAATGAAGAAGTTAGTGTTTTTACAATAATATTTATTCATTTATTATTTTTTTTTTTTGTGAACACTTTTTTGTATAGATTTATTTTTCCAAAAGTCTCGATTAGCAACTTTTTGAAACCAGATATTTTTCTAGTTGGTACTTTAAAGAGGTCATTTTTTGAATTTTACAATTCTTCATTTTTTTTTTTTTTTTTTTTAACTACCCAAAAAATATTCAGAAACCATAATTTTTTGATCCAAACTTTATGAAAATTTAAACATAGATAGACAATAATATGAGAAATATTTTGGCGCAAGAAAGTTTTGAAAATATGAAAAAAAAATTGGGTATTTTTCTAATACTCATACTTTTATTTTCTCATCATTTTTTTTCTTTATTAGATAATAAATAGTAAAATTAAGTATAGACAAGAAACCCGGACATACTTTGCACCATGGACATTCTTCCTCTTCGGGTCAGATACCCTTGGTGGGTGTGTTGAAAATGACTACTATTATTATTCTTTATATTATTAACTTCCTTCGTTAGTCCACAGTAACAATTTCTTTAAAGAAATGGTTTATTGTTTGTTTAAAATTTTACACACCCACCAAGATTATCTGACCCGAAAAAAGAAAAATATTCGTGGCACAAAATATGACTGATTTTTTTAAATTTAAGTATTATAATAATATTGACAGAGCAACAAAATAACATCAACAACATACGTGAAATAAAGTACCGCATAGACTAATAATTAATATTCTATCTTATTGGAAATTTATCCTTTGAGGTGTGCAGCGTTTCATGACGTTCATTGATATTTAGATGTAAAGATATATTACACAGAAAAATAATATGTTATTATAGGAGATAGTTTACCGTTGTTTTGACACTAAATGAAATAAAATATTATTTCAAAAAATTTAAAATATTAACTTGTATGATAATATTACAATTTATAAATGTTTATAAATATCTTTCAGGCTTAATGTCGTAGTATTCGCATAACCCGAAGTAAAGAGCTTCGCAAATTGCGAACGAATCGTTGTTGTTGAAAGTTTTGGGTGGGAGTAGGTATAGATTTTGAATGGAATGGGTTCAAAAGTTAGATTTTCGAATAAATGCATGAGAGTCATGGAACAAAAATTTTGAATACACTGTGCTAAACCAAAATTTAGTAAGTATGATTAATGAGGTTATTTTTCAAAATTCTCAAGAGTTTATGGAAATAACGTAAGGAAAACTATCGTAAATTTGATTAAAATATACAAAAACATATTTTCTTCATTAAATATTAGTGTTATTTAGTTGGTGCTAAAAAAATAATGGTGCTAGGAACATGAAATCGCTTGAAATATTCACCAAATAATTTTTTGAATTAACTAAAAAATTAGAAAAATCTGAAAAAATCTGGCTTGAACACATTGTAGATTCTGAGTGGAGTGAAGAAGCTATAATGTTTTTACAATGATGTTTTTTTTTTTTTTATTTGTTCAACACTTTTAATTAGCTATTTTTTAGATCTGAAATTACATCAAATTGGTACTTTTATAGATCATTTTTAAGTTTTCTCAGTACTTTTTTACAAAAAATGAGGAAAATTTGTCGAAAAATTGAGTATAATCAGCAAAATATGTGGTAAACTAGATTTTCATAAAATCGGTTTTATTGATTTTGCTTTAACACCGAAACTAATAATACTAGTAACTCGAAATTTTCACCCATCATCAACAATAGTGTAATACAAACGACCATTATTTCAAAAATATCTTATCCCTTTTGGTGTAAGTATACTATTTTGGAATTACCTTGTGTTTTTTTTTAGGTCTTATCTAATATAATTTTTTATTTTTGATATTATTAGCTAAAAATTCAACACATCTACTCTCGCATATACTTCTACTTATCCAGAAAAGATCTCGAAAATCCTAACCAAAAAGCGAAAAATACCTATGGTGCAAAGTATGTCTGGTTTTTTTTTTTTCTAATACAAATTAAAATGCATGTAAATCTGGATAAAAAACACAGGAAGGCACAAAAGTTATAATTAACATACACATAGGTATTGTATATTATTATATTTTAAATTTGAGACAAAGAAAAAATTTAAAGAATTTCTTAGTATTGAATATCCGTTTGTAAGAGGAATTAACACGAATGTGTAACAGGAACATGCGAAATAAAAGAATAACTAAAAAAAAGCCGAACATACTTTGCACGATGGGTGTTCTTCGCACGACGGGTGGGATTCTCTTGACGGGTTTATTGAATTTTAAAGAAACGATAAATCATTTCTTCAATAAAACGATTCTGAACGAGGGAAGTTATTAATAATAAAAAAAAATATTAGAAAAATGTCCAAAATTTTTTTTCTTACGTTTTTAAAATTTTTTTGCGTCAAAATCTTTTTTATATGATTTTCTATCTATTTTTAAATTTTCATAAAATTCGGATCAAAAAATGAAGGTTTCCGAGTCGTTTTCGTCAAATTTTAAGTAGTTTTTTCCAAAAAAAAAAATTGAAGAATTGAGAATTTCAAAAAATGACCTCTTCAAAATACAATCTAGAGGCAAATCCGGTTTC
>JAIPRM010008302.1:0-16060 GCA_025469315.1 Stegophylla sp. TES_Ste_2020
AGTCGTTTTTGTCAAATTTTGGGTAGTTTTTTCCAAAAAAAAAAATTGAAGAATTGAGAAATTCAAAAAATGACCTGTTTAAAGTACAATCTAGACGAAAATCCGGTTTCAAAAAGTTATTGATCGAAACTTTTGGACAAGTATTTCTATACGAAAAGTTGTACACAGAAAAAAAAATAAAAAAAAAAATTAAACATCATTGTAAAAACACTAGCTTCTTTACTTCATTCAGAATCTAAAATATAATTTAACAGAATAGATCAATATTATAATCAATTCGTTCTTAATTTATTTGCAAAATTATTTATACATATTTATACTTACATTAAACGAATTATTTACAATGAAAAACAATTTTAATAACTTACTGGCCCTGTCGTAGAGAATTTCCATTGGAATACTAAAAATTAAAAAGAACAAAGTGTTAAAATATAGTTTAACACCAGTATATTTGTCATTTTCAATATAAATAATATTTTATTTTTAACAAAAAGAACCGGATAAAAAGACTAATAATTAATGACATTAAGTAAGAAATAAATTCAGAAAAAAAAAATCACCATAATCAATTGCGTTGAAAGGCTATTTAAGCTACTCCGTTCGGTAGAGATGGTGAAACGTGATAAAATAATATAAATTACAACCGTAACTACAAATATGCCATTTATATGAGTCGGAGGATCGTAACACAAGCTTATGCGCATTTTTTATTCTGGTATTACTAGAATAACCACTGATCTATTTAATTATCCACGTTCCAAAATTTGTTTTAACGAAGTGTAAGGTCCCAACTTCGCGTACGTCATTAAATTTAAAATATATTATGCGCCTATTCAACTGATAATAATTATTATATTGTCACAGAAATTGTCAGATTACGGTAACCAACTGATTTTATTGTTCTTGAAAACTCATTCTAGATATGTTAATATTAAATTTCTAATTATCATGCTCCTAGGAAACTTAACCTGTTAACCTGAAATCCACTACACACCTAGTTACTCGTATAACATTATATAACCCTAATTTATCGATCAGTTTGTTATTCGTAACGTGTATAATTTTTCCCAACCACTGTCAATATATATTTTAATTTTAACCGAAGCTTTGGTGCCAAATTTTATTCACCCTAGTCGTTTCTTTGTGTTTGTACAATATATCTATTTACTTTACAAAATATTTACTTACTGTTTTGTTCACTTTTCAATTTCAAGGTAAAACCTTCTGGCAGATTTAGTGAAAGTTCATTAAATTCCTTATAAAAACAAAAATAATAATAATAATAATAATAAAATTTAATGTATTTTAAACTACTTAAAAACTATTGTTTTTAAATTTGAAATAGGAGAATGGTAAGCACCTCCTGATATATATTTAAATATTTAGAACTACAGTAAAAAAAAAAAAATAATTTTTTTGAATCTTTTTTGTACTAAAACTTTGACGTGTATATTTTTATAAAATTTTCGTTATTACCAAACCAGTTAGTGAAATAACTATAAAAAAGTTAAGGTAACTTTAATTACCATTTATCACTTAAACGTTTCGTTTACGTATAAAAACTACGAAATAAAAATTTACTTATTTAGCTGTTTTATTTATGATTATTTGTTATGTGTAAATAAACCTAACGCTAAGAACTTTACTTAACAATATTGCACAGTTTGGTATAAAAATGGTAAAAATTATGTCTACCTGTTGAATTCGCTTGATTGTTTCTTTACTGGGTTTCGCGTGGCATGGAAATAGCAATTCCTGAACAAAATAAGGAAAATAAATTAAATTCTTTATTGCTGATAATTTACACACGATGGTCGTGTCACCAGTATTCAATTAAGTAAATTACACTTACAGATAACGTTGTGCATGTTATCCAGATGGAAATACTAAATTTTGCAAAATTTTTCATTCTTCAAAAGACACGGTTACAGTAAAATATAGAAACGTGTCTAAAACAACAAAACGAGATGATTCAGACAGCGGGTGATTATAAATATAAAACATGCATTTGGGCTTTTTTATACACATTTAAGGTGTAACAAGCAAATAAAGCCGAATATTCAAATAATTTTATTTATTTGTAAACGTTCCTTTTGAAATATATTTTTTCGTGACTACGGAACAAACTCTTCATTATTTAATGCAAATGATTTACATTTTGATCTTTATGCATGGTATTAAATGACTTTATTATTGAACTGAATATGAAGTTCTCAATTATTGCCGAAAATAATATCGAATGCCATAACGGAAGGTCTTTGGGTTACGCAGTATACGACAGTATACCATATTACAATTTAGATAAAAGAAAGTGAAGTAATTATATTAAAGTCAACTCAAGTTAAGTAAAGTTATGTAAAGTAAAGTAAAGTTATATAGAGTAATGATAAGTAATGTATAAACAAGAAAACCGGACATAATTCGTACCCACAGTATTACTCGCTCCTCGGGTCAGATACTGTGGGTGGGTGTGTACAATTAATCATTTCGTCAATAAAACGATATTGAACGAAGCAAGTTAATAAGATAAAGAACAATAATGGTCTTCATTTTAAACACACTCACCTAAAGTATTCGACCGGTGGATCAAAGGATACCCGTGGTGCGATGTATGTCCAGACTTTTTGTCTTATAGACTTTATGGACTATGGCGATTATGTTTACAGAGTGATTCGTGTTTACATATTTATTAATAAATACTTACATACTATTCAGTTTCAGTTCATATAATAATATTGTAATATTCACCAAGAAAATTAATTAATTTATTCATTTATCGAACCTTGATGATGCTCATATTTCGGCATAGAACAAATAATTTAGGTACATTTTAAACATTACCTCATCACACTAATTATTATTTACTAATTTCACTCAATCTGTAAAATATTTGTACAGTGCTCGTCGTGTTTATAGTGGAACATCCGTGAAAATGTTCACTTTTTTATATTATTAACATCCTTCGTTTAGAATCGTTTCTTTAAAATTCAATACACCAGTCAAGAGTATCCCACTCGACGTGCAAAGAACAACCGGAAGAGCAAAGTATAAAATTTTTTAATTATATATGTTCTTTAAGATTCCAAAATGAAATGATTTTATTCATCATAATATTAATATTTTGTATAGATATAATTTAGAATATATTATAATATGTATCCGCGACATATAGAAATATGGGTTGTAAAAAATTTAAAGCGAATATTCATGAAAATTGTATACATTAATAATACAATTATAATAGATTCATAAAGAAAACGTGAAACAAATTAATATTACGCGTTGTGGTGTTGAAAACAAAAAATAAAAATTAGTCATTACATGCTGATAACAGAAAAAAAGTACCGTTGGCATGACGATAACAAGTGTTTTTTTACAATACACTTATATAGCTATT
Source organism: Stegophylla sp. TES_Ste_2020 (assembly GCA_025469315.1). Classification (NCBI taxonomy): domain Eukaryota; kingdom Metazoa; phylum Arthropoda; class Insecta; order Hemiptera; family Aphididae; genus Stegophylla; species Stegophylla sp. TES_Ste_2020. The sequence continues at coordinate 3,398 of JAIPRM010008302.1, forward strand.
ATAATTTGTTTTTACGACTAGTGAAAGACTTATTAGTTTGATTTGATAGTCATATGCATACTTAATATTATGATTTATATTATGAATCATATTTTGTATAAGAAACATTTTTGCAAACGACTCTATTTTCTGGTCGCCTCCGTTATGTGCCACCAGAAATGTTCTATAGAAAGTCTCAAACCTCTCGGGAATAATTTTTTTTGAAAATTTTTGATTTAATTTCATGAATACGTTTGTATCAATAATATGAGTGTGAGGCAGTAGTAGAGAAATCGTAGTATAGCTAGTGTACTTAATTTATTTTGCACCAACCATTCTTTGTAAAAGCATTATAATTATAAATATTGTAATGTATACATGTAATATTGTATATTATAATATACTATAGGATTTATATATATCATGAGTTTCATCAATTCGCTCAGAATCTAGTTGAAAATAAAAAATATTTCTGGATTCTGAACGAAGGAAGTCAATACCTAATGTAAATATAAAATAGTAGGTTAGATATGTTTAACAAATAACTACTATTATTCAATAGTATTGGGTGAGTAGTGTATTTTATATAAATTTTTTCGAGTCCAGTCGAATTGTAACGTTGAGTAGGTAACCGAATATCGTGTGTTTGTGTGTTTGCGTTGCCGAATCCGGCGTAACATATACATGGCAGTCCGTATAATCTGTGATAACTGAACGTTATCGTATTTAATCTAGCGTCGAAAAATACTTAGGATAAGATGAGCGAATAACAATACTTACCTTTTTTAGTGTGCCGTTATCTAGAAACGAAATACACGATACATTTTTCCGTACTTCCTTCGATTTTTTTTTTGAGTCTTACCCTTGTAAAATGTTTAATTCATTGTCTGTTAGAAATTTTATTGCACCAAAATATTCGCAATGAAATTCTCTAACTAGACAACAAGTTTCAAAACACCTGGTCGAACCGATTTTCTTAAATGTACGTTAAAGTGTGTAATTTTAAGTAAAACTAACGGATTTCGTCGAAGTTTCAACTTCAAACGGTTATAAAAAAAAAAAGTCAATTATCGAGATTTTTTCAGGTCAATTAGACGTATATATCAGTGAGATCGTATTAAATTTTCAAGTCTTAACATCAAAAATCAAAAATTTTATTACATAATAACTAACAAAAAATGATAAATTTCCGAAATTTTCAAAATGCTGTACTTAACTCAAAATTAATCAAATCTTTTTTAAATTTTTACGAAATGTTAGCTTTTTTAGTGGTTAGTGAATATTTCAAGTCCTTAGCTGCATTATTTTAGAAGTTATGTCAAAAAGTAATTTTCAATTTCACGGTAATTGCATATTTTGCCGTTTTTCGTCAGCTTTTCGACAGTTTTTCCCCGTTTTTGGAAAAAGTATTGAGAAATTGGAAAAATGAACTCTTTAAAGTGTCATCTGGGTATGATTTTGGTTCTATTGAGATACTGATTGAAACTTTCAGACAAATATTTCTATACGAAAAAATGTTTCTCCAGAAAGAGAAAAAAAAATAAACATCATTATGAAAACATAAGCTTCTTCACTTTGTTCAGAAAATCTAAAAAGGAGTTTCTTATTTCTTTTTATATTTTATTTCTTTTTTTTTTTTTTAAACGTGGAATAAATTTTGTACCATCATACTTTAATTATTTAATAATAACTACGTTTATATTGTATACGTTTTCGATGGATAATAATTACTATAATTAGGATAATTAGGATAATTAGTATAATAATAAGTGTAATATTATAATATAGTAGACGTATAATTCATGCGCTAACAGTTGTGGAGCTATTCATTTTGCTAGAACAATAAATTGAAGTATAAATTTAAAATTCTGAGTATCATATAAAGTAATATTATAATATCCGTCTACGTGTGTAAAACGAAAGTGTCTAATTAGTTTTGTTTTAATTTTTTTTTAACGCGAAACAAATTTTGTACCATCATACCTAAAATTAACAACAACAACTACTTTTATAATTTACGATTTTCGAGATTTTTGCAGGACAAGTTTTATTACATACAAACTAAAAAAAAACGAGAAATTTTTAAAATGCCGTACTTAACTCAAAATTGATCAAATATTTTTGACATTTTTCTATAGTTCTCGTAACTATTTTTAGTGGTTGGTAAAAATTTCAAGTCCCTAGCTACATTATTTTAGAAGTTATGTCATAAAGTAATTTTCAATTTTACGGAAATTGCGGGAATTGCATATTTTGCAGTTTTTTGTCAATTTTTTGACAGTTTTTTTGCATTTATAAAAAAAAAAAAAAGGTATTGAGAAATTTGAAAAATGACATCTTTAAAGTACCATTTGGCTACGATTTCGGGTCTAAAAAGACCCCCCCTCCATCCAAAACAAAAAAAAAAAAAAAATGAAAATTAAGATATTCAAAAAATTACCTTTCTAAAATGCCCATAGAGACAAATCCAGTTTGGATAAGAAAATCTATACAAAAAAATGAATTTACAAAAAAAAAAAAACAAAAAAAAAAGAGAGAAAAATAATAATGAACAAGGACAAATAACACATTTGCTCAAATAACGATAAATTCTTATGAAAAATTCGTGTCAAATTTAACCATTACATTAAACAGTTATTATTATGTTATTGAAATTATATTCTAAAAATTGATACTTACCCGAAGTTGAACAACGATTGAACCCAAGGAGTTCTTAGTATATAAAATAATATTGACTCTAACACCAACCAGACGCTCTTCTATTAATATTGATAGCAAGTAACTGAGTTTCTATGATAAAATTTTGTAAATGATATTATATAGTGTAATGATATTACACATGTGTAAAACAAAAAAATACTACGACGGGGAAAAGGTACTAACTATACATATTATAACAATAGTAGTTTGGGGAAAAAATCGTATTCAATATTTTTCGATTGTTTTTTTAACACTTGTTATACACGTAATACAAACTAGAGACGAATGCAGAATGAATAATTATTATTTTCCGTTATTACTGTACAGTGTAATATTACACTAAATACACAACGTCACATTTTCTACATTATTATGTATAAATTGCTAAATAAATTTAACACTGCAATGTTATAAAATACGTGTTCAAAATTTACTTAGAAATATTAAAAAATATTAATATAAAAAACAATTGTAGTCGTCATAATTCAACACACCCACCAAGAGTATCTGTCCTGAGAAGCAAAGAATATCCAAGGTGCGAAATATGAGCGACTTTCTTGTCTATGATTTGCTTTATTTATCTTTGATCTACTTTATTTTACTTTAATTTACTTTCATCACTTTTTTTTAGATTCTGAACGAAGTGAAGAAGCTAATGTTTTCACAATGAAGTTAATTTGTTTTTCCTGTGTACAACATTTAGTATGGAAATACTTGTCCAAAGTTTTGATCAGTAACTTTTAGAAACCGGATTTACTTCTAGAATCTAGAAGTAAATCCGGTAAAAACTATATGAAAATTTAATCATAGATAGAAAATCATATAAGAAAGATTTTGGCGTAAGAAAATTTCGAAAATGTGAAAAAAAAATTTTGGAAATTTTTCCAACTTTTATTTTTATATTATTAACTTCTCTCGTTCAGAATCGTTTTATTGAAGAAATGATTTATCGTTTTTTTAAAATTCAATACACCCGTCAAGAGAATCCCACTTGTCGTGCGAAGAACACCCATCGTGCGAAGTATGTCCGGATTTTTTTTTTTCTAGAATAGAATAATTATTTATTTATTTATTTTATTTTGTTTTCAGTTTAACAATTATAGCAAAGTATAAAAATGATTGCTGAATAATGGAGGTTTTTTTTTTTTTCATATTAACATTTACTGAGTTTTGCAAAAGTATTTTGGCGATTTTTTCATAGTACTGTTATTTGTTAAATGGTTTCATTCGTCTACATCTGCATAACAATAATAATGACATTTTTCATTTCAATATAATATTATATACTGAATTCGAACAAAGTACATAATAAATGGGAAAAATTTGCGATTCAAATACTTACCGATTGTTATTATTATTATTTTTTTATGTGTACTATTGCAAAACGTTTTGTGTGTACCTGAAGTAAACGTGAAAAATAAAAATGTTTAGCCGATAATTTTCCATAGAGGAAATTGTACATTTTGCATTATATTTTCTCGTGTATATAATTGCCCTTACGATCCGATCACACGAAAACATAACAAATAGTAAAACACACGTCGACGTAAATCCATGTCGGATTTCATATCGTTTTTACTTCTCGTCTCATTGAATTGACGAAAATTAGGAAAACAAACTGTGAAAAGTGAAATAGAAATGAGATTTTATCGATGTGTTAAAATTTAAAGAATCGATAAATCATTTCTTCGATAAAACGATTCTGTGTGGAGCTTCGTTTTTATATAAGACAATATTTTATACTTAAAAATTATAGTTTAATTAATATCACGATAAAATTATTTTGTAATCACTCAGTTGTGTATCCCACTATTGTCTGATAACAGGAAAAAAAAAAATAACTGTGATTAGAAGAAAAGTGTTAAAAAAAAAGTCAAATTTCATTTTCACATTTTCAAAAAATAATCGCGCCATAATTGTGCTCATTATAATATTATTGTCTATCGACATTTTATTCTTTATTCTGAAGTTCGATATAAAATAAAGATAGTTTCCCAGTCGAATTGTCTGTAGTTTTCCTGTTAGTTATTCCTACAATTACGCACTTTAACGTACATATATGAAAATTGGCTGAACCGATTGTTTTGAAATTTGGTGCCTAGATAGAGAATTTCATTGTAAATATTTTGGTGCAATAAAATTGCTTACGGACGAATAATTAAACATTTTACAATGGTTTGACTGAAGAAAAATCGAAGAAATTACGACATAGGCGGCATCTACTAATAAACATTTGCCGTCAGCGGTCATGGTCGCGCGCCGCCTCAATCCGTGCGCACCTTAATCGTATCGTGGGATTCCCAACATAATTATATATAATTATGTAAACTTTATATTACTATTGTATAAACTTTGCCGATAGTTTTACAAAGGGATTCGTGTTTCATACTTATTAATAGTGACATACTATTCAGTGTTTATAAAGGTGAACACTGCACACACAGTACGATTTTAAATGTCAGTGTACAGTGTCATGGCATAGTTCACTCGTTTTTAGTACGATGAACGACACACACTATCCGTTTTTTTTTTTCATTATCCGTATTCGAACAACACTGACCGTTTTTTTTTCCTTTTGTCGTTTTGTAATCATTCCAAGGAGGTTGATGTTTTCCTTATTGCCATCATGTGTATTTTTCGACGATGAATAAGATGGTGTGAATTAATATCCACGTGCAACAATATAGTTTTCTCACTATTTTATTATATTTTGTAAATTCAATATTTTCGGTTATTATACTACATACCTACTAATTCACCTCAGGTGCTGTCGAACCAGCATCTGGTTCGATTCCAGCCGGTACTCCGAATTTTTTCATTTTTTTTAGATTCTGAGCGAAGTGAAGAAGCCAGTGTTTTTACAATGACGTTTATTATTTTTTTTTTTTTTTTATTTAATTTTTTTTTTTCTGTGTACAACTTTTCGTATAGAAATACTTGTCCAAAAGTTTCGATCAATAACATTTTGAAACCCGATTCGAACTAGATTGTACTTTAGAGAGGTCATTTTTTGAATTTTTCAATTCTTCAATGTTTTTTTTGGAAAAAACTACCCAAAATTTGACAATAACGTCTCGAAAACCATCATTTTTTGATCAGAATTTTATGAAAATTTAAACATAGATAGAAAATCATATAAAAAAGATTTTGGCGCAAGAAAATTATGAAAATGTGAAAAAAAATTTTGGACATTTTTCAAACATTTTTTTTTCTTATATTACTATTCTTATAAACTTCCTTTGTTCAGAATCGTTTTACTGAAGAAATGATTTATCGTTTCTTTAAAATTTAATACGCCCGTCAAGAGAATACCACCAGTCGTGTGAAGAACACCCATCGTGCGAAGTATGTCCGGCTTTTTATGAAATGTAATTAATACAATAATTTCTATTGTATCAGCCGCGACAGATATTAATAATCTTTAAATTTTCCAACAACTAAAAAGAATAAATAACAACGAGAGTGATAAAGATGAGGAACATAGTCAATAATGCCTGATTGTAGAGAACCGACGACCACTTATCTATTTTTATTATTGAAAATAAAACAGAACTAAAAATATTTAGCTCTACAAAATTTAATTAATAAAAAGCCGGACATACTTCGCACGATGGGTGGGATTCTCTTGACAGGTGAATTTAATTTTAAAGAAACGATAAATCATTTTTTCAATAAAACGATTCTGAACGATGGAAGTTAATTATATAAAAAAAATGAGAAAAAAAATGTCAGAAAAATGTCCAAAATTTTTTTTTCACATTTTCAAAATTTTCTTGTGCTAAAATCTTTCTTATACGATTTTCTATCTATGTTTAAATTTTCATAAAATTCTGATCAAAAAATTATGGTTTTCGAGTAGTTTTTTTCAAATTTTGGGTAGTTTTTTCCAAAAAAAAAAACATTGAAGAATTGAGAAGTTCAAAAAATGACAATCTAAAGTACAATCTAGAGGCGAATCGGGTTTCAAAAAGTTATTGATCGAAACTTTTAGACAAGTATTTCTATACGAAAAGTTGTACACAGAAAAAAAAAAAAAATAAATAAACATCATTGTAAAAACACTAGCTTCTTCACCTCGTTCAGAATCTAAAATAATAATTCTGCTGTGTAAAAATATAACATCGGTAAAATTATAGTGCAAAATTTCTCAAACCAGGATAAACCATATAATTTTCGTTCTATACAGTATAAAATATTAAAATAGGTATACTAGATTATAGCCTGTAATAATTTATTACACTCAACTAATAAATTATTTAACTAATCACATTTTTAAATATTGCAATTTTATTAATAATTTAATATTGTGACTAGTAGTGTAGTAATAAAGATACTTTTATAATTTAAAACTATATTATAATTGGATAAAATATATTTCATTGATATTTTGACTGAATATGGTCAAAATATTGATCGTGATGCAGCTCTTCATAGTAATGAATAGGACTTTGAATTTAATACAGAAAAATCATTGAATACGTTTTAAATCTCGGAAATGCACTTAAAATGCTAAAAAATGTATAATATTCACGTGGAATACCGACAAATTAATATAAAATTTCCTTTTTAAATGCACTTCTTTTAATTCACTCAAAATCACGAATTCAAAAAGCGAGAAACTAAGTAATTATAACTTATAAGTAAGATAATTCGTAATTTTATGTTTGTGTTCGTACTTATTTTACACCGATAAAACAATTCCATTTATTTCGGTAATTTGTGAAAAGTAATAATAATTATCAAAATTATTTTGATTAAATTTGATTTGAATCGACTCTGATTCTGTAGTTTGTTTAGGTTAGTTCATCATAAAAATATACGTTGTTTAAAAACCTCGTACTATGGATTGGTCAGTTTTGAACTCGAATTTGGTTCAGTTGTTTAGAATCCTAGACTACGGTGACCATATTAATTTTAAGAAAATAAAATACAGGACAAAAATATTTTTCATAATATTTTTAAATAAATAAGTATTTATTACACATATAATGTTTTTGAATAGTGAAAAAGTATCATTTTTAAACTACCTATTATAGATTAAATTTAAACACATAAAATATTATTTTGAAAAACACAAAATAACATAATATTAAACTAAATTGATACTTTTTTTAATTGCTTCAAATCATTTATTCATGTATATTGTATACTTTTCTTTCTAAAAAAAAACTTGTAAATTAATTGTACGAGTACGATTATAATTTATTCAATGGTATCCACAAGATTTCTGGATTCTTACATTATATTTTTATTCAATAATTTCATTTCAAAAATTTTAAATCAACCGTAAGTCAAAAAACGGGATTAATATGGGACGACAGACTTGAAATTACGGGACAAAGAACGTCCTGAGAGAAGTATATAAGGACAACAGGACGCAGAGCCAAAATAAAAGACAATCCTGTATAAACCAGGACGTATGGTCACCCAATCCTAGACAAATAGGCTTAATAGATAAGTTAGAAAAAGTACAAAGACGCTTCCTTCGTATGATAGCTTACAAATTTGATATGGCTGGTCATAACTTTTCGGACGTTGAACCGAATTTTAATATGAGTCCATTAAAATCCAGTCAGTTCAGACGCAATTTTATTGATGCATATTTTGTACACAAACTTTTGAATGGGTTTACAAACAGGCAGGAATTATTGAAAAAAAAAAATAATAATAAAAAAAATAACGTAATACCACAATTGGCCACTTGTAATGTATGTAGATTTTATACTAAAACAACAGTTCAAAATTGTGTTTTAAGCAGACCTATTTATAGAATGTTAAAATTCTGCATCGAGTTAAAAAGGTGTTGATTTAATTTGTTGATCGTAAAACTTAATTAATAAACTTTATGCTTTAAATGTATCATAGTCAATAATTTATGTATTATTTACAATATTAATTATTGATACTGTTTAAAATTTTTGTAAACTGTACGGGCATAAACTATATTTTTAATAAATATATATATATATACGTATATAAATGGGTCGCTCAGAATATTGGCGACATTATAGGGGGTCGTAATCTCAAAAAGAATGAGAACCACTGAATTAGCATAATATACTGGACATATTGGAACAGTCAATGAACCCGGAACATAAGTCACAATCAAAAACTAAATATGAAGAATGAAAATTTATTTGACTTAACACAACATATTATTATAATTATCAAATAAATACATGATCATTATATTATAACAAATACGTTTAGTTAATTAGCATACACAAATTAGAGTTTAAAGTAAGAAAGTAATAGTCCTGGAGAGAAAAAAAAAACAAGAAAAATATACGGACAACTTAAGGATAAAAATTGTAATGAGTAGAGAATGAAGTAATATATAATGAACAAGTGTTAATAACTGCACATTCGATTCGAAAATGAATGTGCAATAATTATATTCTAATACACAATTAATTATATTAATATCATTAATTAATGCTTATTATTTAGTAAAAAGGGATTTTATTTTACCAGGCTTTACTGCATAGGTCTCGGTATGTTTTTTAGCGGTTTCAATGAATTCTTCTCTATTAAATAGATATTGCTGATTCACATCTTTTTTAACTGAATCCGAAGGGTCTGGATTTTTTAGCATATTACATAAATCATTCAGTACTGAAACAAAATATTATAAATTAATGATAAAATAGATTTCTTATACCACATTAGGGCTAATTCTATTTAATCAACCTCTTTTTTTTGTTAGTATTTATTGAATAAAATGTCGAATTATTGAAATTATTATTAACGGAAAGTCTAACGCATATATTATAATGTCTGATTAACTCGAAAAAATTTCAAAAATCATAAGTCAAATTTTGATTACAAAACCATTTAGAGTCATGTATGAGTGTCGTATTTTGAGAATGGTAATATTCACATAAAATATTAATTATATTTTCAATCAAACGTTGTAAGTTTTAAAATTTAAAATACGTTAAATATTTATTTTATAAATAGATAATACACATGTTTATATTATACCAGTAATATAATTTTCATGAATGTTGGCCCTATAAATAATTATTTCTCACTCGTTTAAATTTTAGAATTATAAGAATCAAAAGATGGTTTATTCAAATAATTGCAGAAATGTCTCTTTGTTTATTACGTAAAAAAATGCTCATCATTTTTTTAAGACAGATAATTGTATAGCAGTTTACTTATATCCATGTAAACACATATTTAGGTTTTTGGTAAAATCGGAAGTGTAAGTTTTTAGTCGTAAGAGCTTTAACACTCAAAACTTATCATTTTCAAGAATAATGATATAGACACAGATAATTCTGTAATTACCCATTCCAAAAGTAATGTTATTTAAATCATAAAAATGTCAACAACACCTTACCATGAATGAATTTCAGATTGATTGCAAATACATTTAATAGTAATTGTTAAAAATATTTACTAAACAAAAAAATTGAAAAAAGCAGAGAAAAGTAAAGTATAGACAAGAAAGCCGGACATACTTCGCACCACGGATATTCTTCACTCCTCGAGTCAAATACTCTTGAAGGGTGTGTATAACTTTAAAGTAACGATAAATCATTTCTTCAACAAGATGTTTCTGAGCGAAAGAAGTTAATAATAAAAAGAACAATAATAGTCATTTTCAACACACTCACCAAGAGTATCTGATCCGAAGAGCAAAAAATATCAGTGGTATAAAATATTAACGGCTCTACTTTACTTAACTTCACTTTACTTTTCTTTCTTCTATCTAATAAATAAATAATAAATATTTCTCAAATTGTCTATTATTCATATCAGAAAAAAAAATAAACATCATTTTAAATACTCTATCTTCTTCACTTCGGTCAGCTCTAAAATTATTATTGTCTGTAATTAACTGAGAATCATTTAATTGAAGAAATTATGTATTATTTCTACAAAATTCAGCACACCCACCAAATGTATTTCACGAGAAAGGTGAGATTTATTCAATTTATTTACTTGTAAGTACTGATGTATTTTCTTTCCAACCACATTTCAAAATGTTCAAGGATACTTCACCAGTAGCTTTAACGTTTTGGTGATAAATGTAAGTAATGAAATAAACCTAATATAAAAAAAGAAATAAGTTAATGAAAATGCTTAAATGTTGCCAATAAAATTATAAAAACCTTTGGTGGCAACAATGGATAATTATGAGGAAATTCGATATCAAAGTTAAAGGTTCCGCCTTTATATGGTGTGTCGTTCTATACAAAAAAGACAATTTTTGATTAAAATATTAGAATTATAAATTTAATGTGAAAGTCAATTTTAAAAATACAATTTAACAGAATAGATTAATATTATAATCCATTCGTTCTTAATTTATTTGCAAAATTATTTTTTCAGATACTTACATTAAGCGAATTATTGACAAAGAAAAACAATTTTAATAACTTACTGGCCCTTTCATAGTGAAGTTCCATTTGAATACTAAAAATTAAAAAGAAAAAAGTGTTAAAATATAGTTTTACACCAGTATATTTGTCATTTTCAACACAATACTTCACAGGAAAATAATATAAATTAAATTGTGTAGTCAACATAAGTGCTGGTGGTTGCCATTTGAAAAAGTAGTTTGTATCTTCTTAGGAAATTCTTAAGGTGGCATGAAAAAAATGAGTTACGGGAAACATAGTTTTTATAGTGAATTGAACATTCCGTAAAAAAAAAAAATCCATATATTTCTTCCATAGATATCCTTTAGATGGATGAAAGGAAGTCATAATCAAATCAAAGTCATGTTACAATGAAAATATTATTTAGTTAGTCAACTATATTGTAAAATAATATGATACACAATTTTTCTTCTTATGCATAATATAATACATTGTAACTCGAATGGAAAAAAATAATAAATTACAGTGAACCACGACTTAATATAATACAAATTAATATACAAGAAACAAGATTATTTTTTTTTTTTTTCAAAAATCTTCAAAGTTCTAACAAAATATAACGAGTATATCGACATTAGTTTAAAACGCCCAAAACATTATGTAAGGACTGGGAAATAAACATTGTCAGCTCGAAGGGGAGATTGGCCTGCAAATTTCGACAGTAGACTTATAAATTCTTGCGAAATATTAAGAGTAATTTTGACACGAGTTTGAAAGGTTCATGACAACGTGTTAGAATGGTTGCGTGAAATTATCCCTTCTTCGGTTCAACCCATATTTACACCTTCGTTATTGACTTGCAAATTCTAGGACTGAGCTTGCTAATTCTTGCTAATTACTTTCAAAATACTGGCATTAACCAGAATTTGTTTTAACGAAGTGTAAGGTCCCAACTTCGCCTACGTCATTAAATTTAAAATACATTATGCGCCTATTCAACTGATAACAATTATTATATTGTAACAGAAATTGTCAGATTACGGTAACCCAACTAATTTTATTGTTCTTGAAAAATCATTCTAGATATGTTAATATTAAATTTCTAATTATCATGCTCTCCTAGAAAACTTAACCTGAAATCCACTACACATCTAGTTACTCGTATAATATTATATAACACTACTTTACCGATCAGTTAGTTTTTCGTAACGTGTATAATTTTTCCCAACCACTGTCAATATATATTTTAATTTTAACCGATGCTTTGGTGCCAAATTTAATTCACCCTAGTCGTTTCTTTGTGTTTGTACAATATATATATATTTACTTACTATTTTTGTCATATTTCACAGTAAAACCAGTTGGCATTTTTTGTTTTAGATTATTATATTCCTTAGAAAAACCAAAAAAAAAAAAAAATAAGTAATAGTAATAATAATAAAAATTAATGTATTTTAAACTACTTAAAAACTATTGTTTTTAAATAATTTGAAATAGGAGAATGATAAGCACCTCTTGATAAATATTTAAACATTTAGAACTACAGTAAAAAAATAATAATAATTTTTTTGAAACCATTTTATACTAACACTTTGACGTGTATATTTTTATGACATTTTCATTAATACCAAACCAGTTAGTCAAATAACTA
>JAIPRM010008303.1:5053-16058 GCA_025469315.1 Stegophylla sp. TES_Ste_2020
ATTTTCAAAATTTTCTTGCGCCAAAATCTTTTTTATAGGATTTTCTATCTATGTTTAAATTTTCATAAAATTCGGATCAAAAAATGATGGTTTCCGAGTCGTTTTTGTCAAATTTTAGGTAGTTTTTTCCAAAAAAAAAAAAATTGAAGAATTGAGAAATTCAAAAAATGACCTCTTTAAAGTACAATCTAGAGGAAAATCCGGTTTCAAAAAGTTATTGATCGAAACTATGGACAAATATTTCTATACGAAAAGTTATACACAGAAAAAAAAATAAATAAAAAAATAAATAAAAATAAACATCATTGTAAAAACACTTCATTCAGAATGTAAAAAAAATTTGACCAGTTTAATTAAGTTAATTAAACATATAATATACAAGTGAGGTCAAGAATTCAAAATTTTACAAAATAAAAACTTACATAGGTAATTCAAGAAATTTTCAATATTTTCAGAGTTCTATATATAGCTCAAAATTGGTCAAATGTTTTTGAAATTTTTATGAAATATCTGCATAACTATTTTCAGTAGTAGGTGAAAGTTTTAAGTTTCTAGTTCCTATATTCTTGAAATAATGTTAAACAACAAAATTTAATATTGTATAAATTCCGTTTGTAGTGTATTTTTCTATTTTTCGTCAATTGTTTGGGTAACTTTTCCCTCGCGCTTAAAGAAAGTATTGAGAATTTGAAAAAATTCTCAGCTGAGCTCATCTCAGAATCTAAAATAACCGATTTCTTCTTAGAGCGCTATGTTTCAATTCTGTTAGTCAGAAAAAATATATTGGCATTCATATTTATCACCACTTGGCATGTGTTTGGTTTTAATTGCTATTTGAAATATTAATAGATAATTAATTTTTTTGTTTTCAAAAATAACGTCATAAATATTTTGTTAGTTTTATTATTTTTTTAAAAAGTTTCTTTCTTAATAAACCCCTTCAAATCTTACAAATTACACGACACTGTACTCAATCAGATAATAAATTACTTAAATTTTTCAATCAAATTTAGCTTTTACTATAACATTTTTGTTACACAAAACGTTGATCAGTAGATCAGAAGTAATATAGTTTATACAGAATTTATTTTGCAGTTAACATTATTTGTATTGGGAAAATTGTACTGCAATTGATGTCCTATTGAAAACTGGCGGATCATAGAACGATTTAAACTCAATTGAAATAGTTGGCAACAAAATTAGTTCTTTCTATGATTTAATGTCATCGACTTAATTTGTTTTACTTGTGACTGTGAATTGTTTTTAAATATTCAGAGCTCATGTAAGTGAGACGAACTGAAACATTCGAAGTTTAAAAAAAATATGTCATAATCCGATTTTAAGTTTAGTTTAATACATTTTTAGATTCTGAGAGGAACGAAAAGGCTCAGTAGTGGTTTTACACGGATATTTATTTATTTATTTTTTTATTATAAACACTTTTTCGCGTAGGAAAATTTGTCCAAAAGTTAAGAACAGCAATTTTTTTCAATCAGAATTCGCCTCAAAATGCTACTTTTAAGAGGTTGTTTTTTAAAATTCTCAATAGTTTTCTCGAAATTTGGGAAAAAGTATCGAAAATTTGACGAAAACGCCTTTAAAACTATTTTTTTTCGGTGCAAAAAAATTTAAAGTATGTGAAAATTATTTTTTTCTAATTTTATCTAACTTTATTCCTCATCAAACAAATTTACTTATTTTTTTTCAGTTTATAATGGAATATAAAACTGCTGAATAAAACATACAGTTTATTTTTCTAATAACAATAAATTTCATAATTTTTAATTAAAATCGTTTTGAATAAACATTGAAGATCTCTTCAGAATCGTTTTATTAAAGAAATTTTATTTTTTTGTTTCTTTAAAATTCAATACACCCACCAAGAGCATCCTACCGCTCGGAACGAAGAATACCCATGGTGCGAAGTGTATCTGCCTTTTTTATTTATGTTAGTGCGTATAGTTAATTTTAACGAAGCCGATCTATAAATAGAAATTTTATTTAAAATAAATTTGATATCTCTTTTTACTGTTTACCTATTATAAATTATCGAATATTAATGAATACTCACTTTAATGGCTCCTCGAGATGAATGCTGCGAATGAATATACAAAAAAAAAAAAATTGGTGTGACCCAAAATTAAAAAAAACGAAAATCAGTAGTTTATTCAAGCTTGTGCAATGTTTTCGTGACTCTGGCCAGTCCGGTAATTTCGAAAGACCTAAGGAACAATATTTTGGAATTTGGAAGGGATGTGATGAGTAACATACGGTTAGGTTTCCCAAGCCTTGGTCTAAATAGTTCAATGGAACAACATGTTTTGTGTCGTAAAAGAAAAAATAACACGAATAATTATGATGAAATTTATTTTGTCGAATAATTTTGGATCTGAACCAAAGCTATTTTTAAAAACTTTTCCGTGGTAATGTGTCTGACTAATCGAAAATGTTTTGGTATAGTACCTATATAATATGAAAAAATAAAAAATAAATAAAATTCAGTTGTATCTAATTGGAAATTAAACTAATTTTATTTTAGGTAATATTTTAAATTATTCCACTTAAAATCGTATTGTATGGATTATATGAATTTTCTTATTTCGTAATTAAATAAACAAATACAATATTTGTTAATATAAAGCTTGAGATATTTATATAAATTATTATTTATAGTTTATATAATATTCCAAATGAGAAAAACGTAAAAACGAACTATGTTTAAATGATCTACATTATTATGCATTAACTGTAATAAATATATTAACAGTACCTATGTTAATGCATATTTTTATTGCCTTTAATTTTAAAAATAAAATCAACTGCAAAATATTTTATATAAATATTTGTGAAAATAATTTCATTAATATAAGAATTGAGCATGTTGAAAAAAAATTTTATTCCAGAGAACACAGTTTTAAATACTAATGACTTAATAATTGCACAAACTAATATTTTGGTAAATACAAATTATATTTCACATAACAATTTTCGTATTAGAACTGTATGGAAAGTGCCCGACCAAAATCGAATTGAATATTTATTTTATAAATTTTAATAAAAATCATGAATTTATTTTAGATTCTGAATGAAGTGAAGAAGCTAGTGTTTTTACAATGATGTTTATTTATTTATTTTTTATTATTTTTTTTTTCTGCATACAACTTTTCGTATGGAAATACTTGTCTAAAATTTTCTATCAGTAACTTTTTGAAACCGAATTTGCCTCTAGATTGTACTTTAAAGAGATCATTTTTTGAATTTCTCAATTCTTCAATTTTTTTTTTTTTGGAAAAAACTACTCAAAATTTGACAAAAATGACTCGGAAACCATCATTTTTTGATCTGAACTATATGAAAATTTAAACATAGATAGAAAATAATATGAGATAGATTTTGGTGCAAGAAAATTTTGAAAATGTGAAAAAAAAAATTTTGGAGATTTTTCTAACATTTTTTTTTCTCATTTATTTTTTATATTATTAACTTTCTTCGTTCAGAATCGTTTTATTGAAGAAATGATTTATCGTTTCTTTAAAATTCAATACACTTGTCAAGAGAATTCCACCCATCGTGCTAAGTATGTCTGGCTTTTTTATCAATTATCCCTGAATCTTATTGTTTATAAATTATTATATTATTATAACACGGTAATTAAATATGTGTCAAGGTTCATATTATATGAATTGGGTATTTTTTTTTAGTAATATAGTTTTAAAAATAAACGTTTTCATATTCTCATGAGGCCGCGCGACCCCCACTGGTGGACACGAAAATACTAATAATTATATCAACGCGTCCCCGTCCTCGAAATTGATAATAAATAATACACATACATAATATTTCAGGGAATGTCGCGATAATATTCGCATAGTATCAAATTAAAAAAAAAAAATCGTTCGCGCATATTCCTCCTCCTCGTATACAGCCCATAGGAAAAACGACGTCCGGTTGTTAATTTTAGACGACCCTCGTCGCGTAAGTACCCCGCGGAGTCTGCCAAGCCGCGTGGGCGGTTCTCACACCACTCTGTTGTTAACTCTGTACACACCGACCGAGATAAAGCCGTTCAGTCAAAGGGCGACCGTAGAAACCGAAAGCAACAGGCTATACAACAATAAAAAAAAAAATAAAATAAAATATATTTTTTCTGTGATACATAAGTGATAGCAAAAAAAAAAAAAAAATTTTCAAAATGATGATGACACATATTGAACCGGAACAAAACGTTTACGAGCCCGAAAACGCTCTGCTATGGGTGAGTGGAAAATATTTCTAGGGCTGTTTTTAATTAAATTTTCGAAAAATAATCGAAACACTTAGATTTTTAACCACAAAATTCGTGTAGAGTCAAAACGAATAATTTTCATTTTTTTGACTTTGTATAATTATTCAAATCGGTGATTATTTTTCCAGCCGTACAGAACGAACCCGTTGGTACTGCCCGGAGCCAAGGTCAAGAGGGATCCACCGAAAACTGTGTCGTACTTGAAACACCACCCAAATCCAATGATGAGAGCACATCCGACACACCACGATCAACCAATGACGACGCTGATGAAACAAAAGGTAAAAAAAAAAAAAAATTCGAATCGAGAAAATTTAGTCACAGAGCATTATTGTTACTACTTACTACTGATCTATAATTAACGTTTAAAATAATAAAATTAACGTTGTTAGGTCACGGATTCGGTGTTACAACGGATAAGCAATGAGGAAGCTAAGAAAAAACCCGGTAGACAGGTTAGGAGGGATTAATAATGAACTTTTTTGATATTAGTGTCGTCCTTTTTGTGTATCCAGTGTTGTTCTTGCACAAACGTATTATGTCCGTTCAAAGTAAAAATATGATCCCAATTGGGTTTTATGAGAAATATGAAAAAAAAAAATATGTATATTTAAGGTTTTTTTTTCAAACAATGTCGCTTTTGTCTAAAACGTATGGGAAGGTTTGCTTGTGTGTCAATGTGTCAACGCTTTTGAATATTTTTTTATTTTGAAGTCGAAAATTCGAATGATATATAAATAAGTTTTTCTTATTTTGCAGGTAGTGCACAAACAATTCAACACGCCGATCGGTCTTTACTCTGAGGAAAATATCGCAAACTCCATTAAAACGCAAACGGGATACACTCCGTAAGTTTGTAAAAATTACTATTTAATTAAGTTTGAGATATAAGTAGAACTATACGGCCTGTATAACTACTTTAGTATTTTACTTAATTGTTGGCAACGAGAACACTAATACGACGTCCTTTGACCTTGAAGGAGGAGGCGTTTTTCGTAGTACAAAATCGATCATGAATTTCGAAAAAAAAAAAATGTTATTTGTAAGGGTTTTGTTTACACTAATTGTCTTGTCTATATATATATATATATATATATATACATACCGTGTATTAAGAGAAGTGGCTCAGTGAATTTTATACGCCCAGTGTTTCTTCTATTTTTATATTCTGTCTGACCTAAATTGACTCAACAAGTCACAAACAATATTCGGCGGCGTCCCGTAGTGTTTCAAACATTTCACATAACTTTTGTGTAGTTAGCCCGTGACTCCAACTATTTCATTTTAGAGATTCTGAACGAAGTGAAGAAGCTTACGATTTTACAATGACGTTTATTTATTTATTTATTTATTTTTTTCTTTCTTTCTGGAAACACTTTTTCGTATAGAAATACGTGTCAGAAAGTTTCGATCAGTATCTCTATAGAATTGGAATCGTACTCAGATGGTACTTTAATGAGGTCATTTTTCCAATTTCTCAATACTTTTCTTAAAAACACGAAAAAACTGTCGAAAAATTGACAAAAACCGGCAAAATACGCAATTACCGGAATTTCCGTAAAATTGAAAATTGCTTTTTAATTTAACTTTAAAAATAACGCAACTAGAAACTTAAAACTTTCAACAACTATTAAAAATGGTTACGAAAACATTTGATAAAAATTTCAAAAAGATTTAATCAATTTTGAGTTGAGTACGGCATTTTGAAAATTTCGAAAATTTATCATTTTTTGTTAGTTTTTATGTAATACAATTTTTGATTTTTGATATTAAGACTTGAAAATTTAATGTAATCTCACTGACATATATGTCTAATTAATCTGAAAAAATCTCAAAAATCATTAGTCAACTTTTTTTTTTATACCTGTTACGCACTTTAACGTTTTATTTTTTACACTGTTTAGGGAAGAGGAGGAAGAGAGATACGGTCGTTTGAGGTAAATCTATGCATGAAGCATGTGTGAGGTATAAATATATTATGCATTTTGAAAAAAGAATGATCAATCAGCAGCATGGAACGTAAAAGTTCAAAATACATTATTTACACGAATGCGTTAAAATGCTAGTTAAAAATAAATCCGGACATACTTCGCACGATGGGTGTTCTTCGCACGACGGGTGGGATTCTTTTGACGGGTGTATTGAATTTTAAAGAAACGATAAATCATTTCTTCAATAAAGCGATTCTGAACGAAGGAAGTTATAATAATATAAAATATAAATGAGAAAAAAAAAATTTGGACATTTTTCTGACATTTTTTTTCTTTCGCCGAAATCTTTCTCAAATTATTTTCTATTTATGTTTAAATTTTCATATAGTTCGGATCAAAAAATGATGGTTTTCGAGTCGTTTTTGTCAAATTTTGGGTAGTTTTTTCAAAAAAAAAAAAAATTGAAGAATTGAGAAATTCGAAAAATGACCTCTCTAAAGTACCATCTACAGGCGAATCCGGTTTCAAAAAGCTGCTGATCGAAACTTTTGGACAAGTATTTCTATACGAAAAGTTATACACAGAAAAGAAAACATCATTGTAAAAACACTAGCTTCTTCACTTCGTTCAGAATCTAATAATAAAACAGCAGGAAATAATCTTTAGAGTGCTTTAAAAAAAATTATTTATTATTACATATCTCTTTCTAAACGCGCGGCATAGTAGTTGACCACTAATAAATTTACTTACTTTATGATCAAAGAACACGTACTGCATATCTAATCTCAGTATTTTCATTGACCTGTCCTTCCTGGAACACAAAACCAAACTCAAAACACAATCTTCCCCATCCCAGTAAATTCCAATATTAATCCTGCACCCGTCCTCTACCTATATAAATACTGACTAACAAAATTGTAATTAAAAAGAGTTCTAACATTTCTTCTGTTTTTCTTTTTCTTTCTACTACTTAAACTATATAATATTCTTCTTCACACATTTCTTTACTAACACCTTCCCCCTCGGAACTTTTCCCCTTTTTTTTCTGACCTCGACATTTAGACTCAAGAAGACGGTGCAGTACGATCCAGCTAAATCCGAAACGTACAAGGCCATTCAAGAATCAGAACACGGAGACTTACACGCACAGGAAATATCAAGACCAGTGGAACCGAAATTATTCACGCCCGTCCAAGGAACTGTAAAAGTAAGTCTGGTGACAAATTTTCTGATTATTTTGTCCATATTAACAAATTTTATTTTACTATCCAACAGAAAACTCCAGTCAGCAATGGCTATAATCATAACGTAAGTATTCGATCAATTCTTTTACTGAACTTAATTTACATAATTTTTTTTATGTAAAAGATTTGCTCTTAATAAGTGAATCTCTTTTTTTTTTTTTTAAACAATATACTTATATTTACCTGCTATCATTTTATCTTTTAGAAATTGACAGCTCCATATCATCCTAATCCAGGAGTAAGTATCTACATTATTATTCAAAACACATATTTTATTTTTACTAATGTTTGTATTTATAATATAATATCTACAATTCAATAGATTGATTATCTATATATTAATTTGACATTTGCTGCATTTTATGCTTTCCAAAATTTTGGAAATGATTCAAAATTCGTTTCAAAAGTGCATTAATCATTAAACCGAGATTTGTTGGATAAAAAAAAATCTTTGATTTGTAAATACAATTAATCGTCTATTTTTGTAAACGATTAATTATTAATGTAAATTTATTTTTGCTTCAGCGAGTGTCTCCGCAACCTCATCCAACTGCACCACACCCAAATGTAAGTACTAATAAATTCATTGTGTTAATTAGAACTAAATATTAATTAATATACTCATTTAATCTCATATGGTATTGTTTCAGGCCGATTACGGAGTGTCCACCGAAGAAATACATCAAAGTGGCAGTTTCAAGCGTTTGATGCATATGGTCATGTCCGAAAACTAAGCGCTAAACTCAAATCAAATAAATTATTCAATTATTATTATTGTATTTAAAATTTAAAATATAAGGACAACAGCGTTAGAGAAGAGATACCTACTGATGGATTTATATTTATTTAAACCATTTAACATTTTTTTTTTTTATACTTTCGTCTGTACATATTTATTTAAAAATTGTTATCGACAATATTAAATTTGTTATTACCATGTATATCCACTGTAACTAATATTATATATATATATGTATACGTAAGAACATATATATATATATATATTATAATTTAAGTGATTTATTTGGAAAATTGTTGAGTGTAGAATCTAGTCACACTTTAAAAAAAAAAAAAAAAAAATTGACTAACAATCTGAATATAAAATATTGTTATAATATATTTATGTTACGGTCAGATATTATATAATCTGTTATGTTTAAAAATAAAATAGATTAAAATTATATTTTATTTGTCATAGCGAGATGTTTTTATTTTAGCCGAGAAATAGGTTTCACAATTTGAATGAAATCAATTTTGTTCGAGTTTCTCAAACAAAACAGTGAACATCGTAATATATTATTATAAGTTGAGGTTTATGGTGTATAGAATACAAATCACTTTGAAAATATTGGTGATCTACGTATGATTCATTGCCAAAAGTAAAGAAAACTATTTAAAAAATTGCGTTGCTCGCCAATATTGCAACACACTGAAACAGTTAATAATATTATATGAAATGTTCTTAAAATATTTAATTCCCATAGATATCACGATGATTTTCAGTAAAATGTCATCCTTTGAAATTCATATTTATTATATTATAAAGTCAAACAACATTATTTCATTAGCTTTTTTTTTGGATTCTGAACGAAGTGAAGAAGCTTATGATTTTACAATGATGTTTATTTTTTTTCTCTTTCTGTAAACACTTTTTCGTATAGAAATACTTGTCCGAAAGTTTCGATCAGTATCTCTATAGAACCGGAATCACACCCAGATGGTACTTTAAAGAGGTCATTTTTCCAATTTCTCAATACTTTTTCTAAAAACGGGGAAAAACTGTCGAAAAAATTTGACAAAAAACTGCAAAATACGCAATTACCGAAATTTCCGTAAAATTGAAAATTACTTTTTGACATAACTTCTAAAACAATGCAGCTAGGGAGCTTTAGGGTTTACTAACCACTAAAAATAGCTACGAGAACATGTCATGAAAATTTCGAAAAGATTTGATCAATTTTCAGTTATATTCAGCTTTATATTCAGTAACGAATAATCCGTAAAAAAGAAACTCATATAATATTATGGTCACAATTATTGCAATGTGAGGCACACAGGTAGCCTAGTACTTAACGCATTAGCATGTTCCCGCAAAGGAAAAGAGTTTTTACCAAATAGAGGAGAAACGAAATAATTTATAAATTAATTTTTTTATGGATTTTATTTTTCTCGTAATACCAGGTCACCAATACCTATAATAATAATAATAATAATAATATTATGCAAAGCTTTACGCACGACAACCACGAGGATATTCGTTCGTGTAAACAATAAATGTAGAATAATAATTGTAGATATTGTAAAAATTATTGATTTACGGTGTTTATCATGTCTATAACACCACTACGGTCTCACTAATGTTTGTTGTGGTCAAAACCAACGGGATCGCGGTAGGAGGATGAGGAGGAGCAGGAGAACCCTGCAGGAGGTGGTTGTGAAATACGAGTATTTTTAAATACAAATACTTTACGAGTGTTTTCCCTGTGTGCTTCACCCCCATCTCTCTCCCGCCCCCCCCCTCGGGCGAAAACGGCTATTATTACTTTGTTTGCGCTTGTGTTTACCTATAATAATAATATACATATACGCGAGCGTTACACAATGCACGTGGTACGTTGTTTTCAACTCGAAGCCTTCGCTATCCTTGGAGGGCTCACGGGTGGTGGTCGAGCTTTATGTTCGCGAGCAAAACACACACACGCGCGCGCGCGCACACGCCCAAGGGATATAATATCGTAATATGCACGCGGTATTTGTTCGAGCACACGCGCGTATTGTAATTAAAACGCGGGCCGTTCCCTTTGTATGTGTATCGATAATGACCAAGGCTCAAAATCAAAAACATCAAAATTAGAAATTTCCACCGAAACGTCCCCGAGTACTACGTTCAGTAATAGTATTCCGATGTGTTCGGAAACGCGTGGCACGAGGGTTTCGAAATTCGAGAAAATAGGTGATTTTTAATAAGTTTTGAGTCGCTGTTTACAAGACAACGGAGTGTTATGGCCAGTAAAATAATATTATTGTTCTCTACGACTACCTATCACGTTCGTGTTGATTAATAATAGAAACTGAGTACACACTAAAAGTTGCAAAAAGTGTTGTTGTGTGTGTACATTTCACGAGTCGACACCAAAACGAATTCGACGTAATTCGGATAATAGTTAAAATAAAGAGGAGAAGAAAAAAACGAGAAAACACCTTCCGTTTCTGTGTGATTTCGAAGAAAAATCCCGTCCAAGTGTGTCGAAATTCTTATAAGATTACTATTAGACTTATTATACGTTTTAGATTCTGAACGAAGTGATGAAGCCGCCATAGTGATTTTACAATGATGTTTATTATTTTTTTTTTCTGTGTACGACTTTTCGTATAGAAATACTTGTCCGAAATTTTCGATCAATAACATTTTGAAAAGCCGATTCGCCTCTAGATTGTACTTTAGAGAGGTCATTTTTTGAATTTCTCAATTCTTCAATGTTTTTTTTGGAAAAAACTACCCAAAATTTGACAAAAACGACTCAAAAACCATCATTTTTTGATCA
>JAIPRM010008304.1:0-16058 GCA_025469315.1 Stegophylla sp. TES_Ste_2020
TTTTTTTTTTTTTATTATTAACTTCCTTCGTTCAGAATCGTTTTACTGAAGAAATGATTTATCGTTTCTTTAAAATTTAATACGCCCGTCAAGAGAATACCACCCGTCGTGCGAAGTACACCCATCGAGCGAAGTATGTCCGGCTTTTTTTAAATTCTATATTTAAAAAGTTTTATTTTATAAATTTGAAAATAAAATGTGTATTGTTAATTGTTTAATACCAATTGCTTTTTGAGTGCACTTGAGATGTAAGGGGGGCAACCCCCCACGGTGCGGTGACATGTAAATATCTGGATTGATGATTTTTTTTTTGTTTTGTATACGAGACACAGTGTCCACAATAATATGTTAAATACCCATATACTAATCACATTCGTATTGAACCTTATATTATATGTAAACGGAACACAAAACTTTACACTACAATCTATAAAATCTACAATATTTATTTTTATCATTTATTCGTTTTACTTTGCACGTGAAGCATGGCAATTGAGAAAGCACCGATTTAAGCATTTTTATTATTTTTTTGTTTAATTGTGTTTCTTGAAAACAAATAGTTGATATTTTTCATACAATGTCATTCACACTTAATACGTTATAAAACATTAAACGAATTATCAAAGCTTATCGTTTACGAAGATAACCCTGCAGGATTGAAGTTATTACTGTGCGTTACCATTGAGAAACGGAAAATCAGATAAGCATCAGCAGTGGTGTTCCTTTTTATTACGTTCCAGTTTCCGATAGTGAATGGTCGGGGAAGGTACACACTCAATTTTCGTCTGGGTGTTCGTTATAATATAATGGCATTTATAATTTCCAATATACTTCATCACTTCACCCGACGTGATAACCTTTTTTAACGCTGGATTACGCGTCGTGTAGGTCACACAAGTGATCATATCGTTCGCTAGTGGGTCAGTACAGACTCGATATATTATTATTACAATAATATGTGACTAGAGATCGATGAGGGAGGTCCACCGTCCCAGTGATCAGAGACGACAGCGGACTCGCCCTCGTCAAAACCAGAGTCATATTACATACTTCGGCGGCCTGAAATTCGGTGTATCGATATTATTTATAGGCTATATAATTATAATAATAATAATAATAATATGGTCTTTTTTGTTTATAGGAAGTGCTCAAATTGCGTTTTTATGATTATTATTTACTTTATTATCATTAAGCGGATATAAGCGCAAGTTTTGTTTTGTCTCTGCCCATCTATAATATATTTTGGCGTTTAAGTTAAATGCCGAGTTTGAAATCCATAATTAGTAAATATTCAAAGAGAATTATATTTTCTAAGTAGAGACACATCGATTACGTAACATAGGTTAACAAAAAAATTACAACTGTTTAACAAATTTAAAACATAAAATACTGTAACTCCACTGTCAGATAACGTGACGTGCCCTCGAAAATTATGTACTCTTCAGATTTGGTAATAAGTGTTTAAACTTTAAAACTTTGACTCAAACTCAATATTTTATACTCAAAGCAAAAATTCTGCGTAGTATTTTTTTTTTCAAATAAAGGCAGAGACCATAATTTGACTTATTACATAATATTTAGATTATTATTTATTTTATATCTATTGATCCGCTTCGTTTCGTTAGTAATCTTGAGCGTTATTCGCATTCGGTGTCGCATGCATGCACGCACCCCCCACTCTTCTATAATATTATGTTTATTATATTAACACTGTCAACGACGACGTGTCCTTCTTGACACTGCGGCCCCGTGACGACGATAATAATATTTTTGGGAAAAAATCGTCTACACATACGGGCGTGTTATAAAAACGGAGAGAAAAAACTAAGCCAAAATTAACCCCATACGCAAACAAAGGGTTCCCATGGTTTATTATTTACAGTGACGTCGTATATATAATGGAAACAGGACCTCAGGTGTGAATCGATAGCCGGTTTGTTTAGGCCCGTACTCTCTCACGCCGAGTCGGCACTATCAGCTCTATTAGCGTATACTACTACTACACGGACACACCACTCTCGACCGATTTTTACTTTTCCACACATTATGTGTAGTATTATGCACACACAACGCATACAAAACATAATACGAAAATAACTGAAACCCGTATTATTATTATTATTATTATTATTATTTCCAGGCTTCTACGAGTCTCGATTCTATTCAAACTGGCGACGACCGCCGCTCGCTCGCGCGTTTCCTTCGTTTAAAAATGTAAAATATATATATATAGAAGAATCCGACACAGTATTACTTTTTATCGCGAATTTCTCCGCAGGAAGTGTCGTCCGCGGTCCAGTGGTCACGAAGAGTTCTGATAACGCCGCTGCGGTAGCCGACACTTATTTCCCCTCAAACTGATAATGCACACATAATATAATAATACTAAAAAAAAACGCTCGATGGGAACACACGCTGGAATAAACTGTCAGTAAAGTGTCAGAATGATATAAACAATAAACATAATATTAAAAAAAAAAAAAAAAAACACTCTCTCACACACACACACATGCGTTGAAGTCGAACTGCGTATTACAAATAGCCGCCCCATTCGCATTGGACTGCGAGTAACATAGTAGGTACATAATATACTGAGTGTTTCAAATATGTATGTCAATAAATATTGATAATATTGTTTCTAAACAATTATTTTGATGGAATTTTCATGTAACGTTTAAAAATATATAAATTCTAAATTTTATGAAAAAAGTAATTTTTACCAGTAATTTTTACAAGTGCTTTAACTTTCTTAAATAACAACCACCATACTTTTTTTGATAATAAAATTACATTTGGAATTATTAACTATTAACACTCTATCTCTGAATTCAAAGTTATTCATTTGTATCATAAAAATATGAATGCTACACATAAAGTTCTCCTTTTTGTGTTGTGAATATTTACTAACACTACTACTATAAATACGGTCCCAACGATTACGGTCCGTTACCTTTTCATCGAATCCGGAGATGGTAAACTGTGGCAAATTTATTCTTTTTCTAAAATTCAGTATGTAAAATGCGGAAATTAATTTTACAATATTGTAACTATAAAGAAACGATACAATATTATACATACATATATTAATATCATAATATTATACCTACATTTATTTTCTAATTAATAATTTATGTTGTGTACACATTGATAAATAGAATATAGAAACATATTTTTAATGCAACATACTAAATACACCTTTACTTGTGATAACACTACTTACTAGTGTTAGAAGACAATTAATAAATGATTACAATTTTCAACCAAAATGGCAAACAATAATATTAAACGATTTTTAATTTTAATTTAAATATGAAAATAAAGAAAAACAGTTATAGAATATGGGATGCTTGGATAAAGAACGCAAAACCAAATGGTCTTAAAGATCGAAAATAGTATCATTCGAGAAAAATCATTTTTGGTACATAATTATAAACCATATTCTACAATTATTTGCCAAGCCATGACGTAGCCGAT
Source organism: Stegophylla sp. TES_Ste_2020 (assembly GCA_025469315.1). NCBI lineage: Eukaryota > Metazoa > Arthropoda > Insecta > Hemiptera > Aphididae > Stegophylla > Stegophylla sp. TES_Ste_2020. The sequence goes on from JAIPRM010008304.1 coordinate 3,475, forward strand.
GTATAGGTAGTAGGGTACGTATGTAAAATAAATTATTGCAGTTTATATGATGTCTTATACTCTTATCCGTTTCACCGCAGTTTGTAAAACATTTTGTTGTATTTTACACATTTACACATTTTATAGGATAATTTTGCCACAGTTTACATAATATTAACTTTTTGAAAAAAGGTAATATTTCCGCAGTTTACATACAACCGCTGAATCCCTCGCTCAAAAAGAAAAAAATTCTATATTATACAAAACTGTTGTATTATTTGTAAAAGATAATACGGTACATAAAGTTTTAATTAAAGAAGACAAAACAATTATTTTACGTGATTAGTAAAAAATAAATAAACGTAAGTCAACAATGTAAATAACGTATAAGTAACGTTATTAAAATATTACCAAACCAAGAAATATAAAAGGTAATTCCGAATCTAAAATTTTAATACGCAAAAATATTATTACAAATTCTATACGTTGTCTCAAAACGTTTTTTGTGTAATAATGTGTATATTTAATTGAAATTACTAATTAAGTATATCAATGTGTTTTATTATAAACCGAGCGCAGTGAGTAAATTATTTTAGGTGTATATTACTTTTACAAATGCTTCATCGAGTAGTTGGCGCTTCAGCCCTTTCAAATCTCAAATACTATTTGCGTATCCATAATCCTATGGCGTAGACCCTGTGTTATTGCCTCCTATGAGACTGCTGGTTAGCCGTGCTATAACAATATACACTATAGACACTATTCTGATGAGTATTTACTTCAGCATATTTTATTCGAAGAGATGTTTTTCCCGGCGCACCCGAAATGCCTTCCAAACCAACGTAGTATACACGTTTTACTACTCGAATTGCCTCCGGGTGTTTTGGAAGCAATTCGAGTACCTTATATGAATATATACGAATTACCTCCTATATTTCATCAAACATGTATCAATACTGTGAAACATCATAATGTCGTTATTTTTGTATTATTATTTATTGAAATATTTGTTTTTGCATTACGTATTTTCCAAAATATCCCCATTATCATACAGCAAGTGGATTATAAAGCTGAAATGTCCCCACGTTGCACAACAAGTCGAGGGATGTTTATAGATTGAGCGAGGCGAAGCGATGAGTGCCAAAGACGCGCAGAAACTGCTTATCGGTATATCAATTTTTAATATCAATTAATTTGGAGTTTTATCGAAGGAAATTCCAATAAATTGTATATTTTAAAACGGAAGGCGATTCAAGTAACCTTTCTTTGGAAAAAAAAAAAACGGGAGGCAATTCCTCGAGAGGTTAACGGGAGGAAATTTGAGTGTCACCATTTAGATATAAAAAATCTATGTCACGAGTGTCACAGAGAAACTTGTGCACACAATTAAGGTTTAATTTATAACATAACAAAATAACTAACATAATTTTTACTCCACTTTTTATGACAAAAGAAAAAAAAAAATGTGTACTTCGCTCGTTGGGGTGTTCTTAACGTCTCGGGTAGGATAATCTTGACCGATACTTCTTTATCGGTTCATATTTATTATTAAATAACACCTATTGTTCGTGTTCAATGCACTCGCAGTCGCCAGGCAGTTTTTAACATTGGAAAATTTTATTCTGATTATTAACGTTTTACGAGAAATTTAGAAATTTATATAAAATAATCTATCAACTATTATATAGTTATAAGAAATATGTATAAAAAAATTTTAATTCACTCTGGGAACACGTTTAATGAAAATGGGAGATTATTCCTCGAACAAAGAAAAGTTGATGACACACAGGCTAAATAAAATGAAACCATTTCTATTTGATATACCATCTCTGGAATACGAGTACTCACTCCGTTGTAATTGGGACCAAGTTTAAAAGTATAAAAAAATTGTTGTGTTACCTATAAATTGATAAATAATTAAAATGAGTAGTGACAGTTAAATTTTTTGTTGATTGAAAAAATAGAACTCAAATGCTTTATTAAAAAAAATATTATCATTTTGAATATTAACGTTTAAAAAAAGTAGAAGTTGCAGCTGAAAAAATTACAATGATAAAATAGTAAAAACCGTTTTTTGCCCCTGTGAATATTGTTTTACTTTGAATAAATAAAAGAGTCTTAAAAATATTGATTGAATAAAAGTCGAGGAAAAAATCATTGACCGGACTGAACACACACACACACACACATGATGAAATCCAGTATACAATAATATACAAACGTGTATACACACATACACACGTGTAAGTACAAATGATTATTATTAATTATTATTATGGATAATCGATTGACTCTCATCATTGTGTACGAGGAAAATAAGAAAGAATTACACGTAGACTACTGCTGTGATGGTCGGTAGACCAGCAAGTACGCGTGCAACAAAATGTATAATATTTAGATGGATTTGAAACACGGATAATAATATTTATTGGGAATATAATATTACCGCCGTCCTCGTATACAGAATAATACTATAATATTGTACATTAGACGTCTGCCCACATGTTTCCACTATCCTTTTGGGTCTGGTCTATTGTGCGCGAGGGTCGGCGGCGGCAGCGGTCAGACCGTGCCGACAACAATAAGCACGATGCAGCAAGGCGGCGGTCGGTCTGCGCCGCTCAATGGGTAATCCCTCTTTTGCAATTACAAAAAAAAAAAAAAAAAAAATCGTTTAATGAAATCACTCTCTTATTATAATAAACGTATACAATACGTACCTAACATGAATTATTATTTTGTCAGTCGTTTATACACCACGATGACAAATGTATTAGAGGCGACACAATTGCACGTATTATAATAGCTGATTAATATAATATAGCAGCACACACGGAACGTGGCGTACACCGCCTCCGGTCGTGTTTGATCGTTTCTTCGGCATATAGTTAAATAATAATAACAACAACGTTAAACGGAAATCATATAATATTTTGAAATATAACACAACGGCCAGCAGACAATTAATAGCGGTTTTATTGATCCTGTTGTTGTACGTTGTTTGTGAAGAGGCCGCAACAATTAATTCGTACCGTATAACACACAGCCGAACAGTCGACAAACGTGTAATATATGTGCGAACAAACGTGTAACACAATATGTGTAACTCACATAATAATAATATATCTATATTATGTCTACATTACGGAGAATTGATCAAAAAGTTTGTTTGCAGTAACGGTACAGCATTTGTCCTTATTTTTACTTGATACGAAAAAAGAAAAATCGGAACCATTTCTTAAGCACGTAGCCGAAAGATAAAGTGTCAATATAAAAGTGTCCCCTTCACGTACACACCAAAAGTGTGTGAAATGCCATGAGATTTTTGGTTTAAAAAATATATGTAGTTTAACTGTGTTCTATTCGAAGAATGTCCACAAAATAGAAATACTTTTTTAACTAATTTAAATAACAGAAATAGGATTAAATCTGGGAAAAAATAAATAAAAACGACTTACACATATTATGTATCAGACAAATTAATTAATATTATTTTGCAATATTAGCACGTCATCAAATTTAATGGACTCTACGCAAAAATAATCCTAGTAAATAAATTCATTGAACTCAAATAGAATAAATTCACTCAGCGTATGAATGAGGTTTGAAAAACGGTAAAAATCAGATTACCCTAACTGCAAAAATGAATCACTGAGTATCAATGACGTGTAACATTAACCAGAGTTGAAAAAACGTCACGGGAAATGCAAATTACAATTGCGTTAATTACACTTCTTTTAAGTCTTCGGCGGGTAGTTATTTTAAGCTAAACCAGATCCAATGTATGTTATATGTCTAATTACCCTAATTTTCAATGACGTCCAGTTCAGTTCATTTTACTCTTTTTTTTCTTCGAGCATGTGCCATTCCCTGGAGAACGCCCAAAGAGAAACCCATGGCACACGCTCTTTTCGTTTGACATTTTTGTTAACCAGATTATTGAGGATGGGCAAGAGAGAAGGAGAGAGAGAGAAAGAGAAAAAGACAAAAAAAAACCCAAAACAAGTGAACGGAAAAAAAATGCAACATGTGTCTGTTTGTATGTACGCCCACCATAGTCGTTCGATCCATGTGGAGTCCTTGGAGAATACAGCTAAACGACGCCGTCGTCTCGTACAACCGCGTTTATTTTTTCCTTGAGTAGGCACAAAATATCAAAACAATAATGACATATAAATGACTGATGATTAATTAACATAACTTTCTTAAGCTCAAAAATCTTACGAATGCAACCTAAATTTGATAACTAAATGCTAAAGTATACCACGTTATTTAAATACGCACACAAAAACAGAACTACTTAAGTAATAATATATTAGAAGAGCACTTTGCTAAACAAAAAAAAAAAAAAATTGAAATTTACTCGAAAAGAAACCTTTCTGATACAGTTTTCAGTAATATTATCAAACAATTGGATTCTGAGCGGAGCGCATATTTTATAATTTGAATAATTATTATTTTCCCCCTCCCTTCTAAAAACAATTTTTCGCATAGAAATACTTGTCCAAAAGTTTCGATCAGTACCTATTTAGATAGGAAATCACACCCAGATGGTAAGTAGTTTTTCAAAATTTTCAATACTTTCTCAAAGCATAAAGGAAAACTAACGACAAATTGATAAATATTCTATTATTAAATAATAATTGTTAAAAATACTGACTACAGTACTGATGATTGTTTCTTTAAAATTTAACATACCCACCAGGGTAAGTATGTCAGTTTTTTTAAATTGTTATTTATACTTTAATAGTTTAGCGCGTTACCTTTTGCATGTCAAAAAATATCCTTGCCGCAATTTACGTATCTCCAGAAAATATCCCGTACGCAATTCACGTAATCCCAAAAAGTACCTAAGATATAATTTATATAAAAAAAATACATAGGAAAGCAATTTACAGTCACCCTAAGTAAATTATTCAGCTAAGTTAATTGAATCGATTACTTAATATTATTGAAGAATTAATAGTAATTCACTTTTAGAACACTTATTTTTAGTAGATTAAGAGACATTAAAAAAACATTTAGAGTAATAATTGTAGTAATAATTATCATTAAACAGTAAAAACTAAAATATTTTTCACTTTTAAGTCGTACCTATCTTTTATATTTAATAGGACATGTATTATGCGTTATGACTACTTATGAATAATATGTAATTTTCTTTGTATGTGCAGTGCAGTTACGTACAAATTATTAAACTATCAGAAAATATGATGAAAATATAATACAATGAAGCAAAAAAACTGTATTTGAAAAAAAAAAAACATTCGAGCGTCTGTAATAATAATATAAAATGTAAAAAAAAAAACGTTGAATTCATATATACACATAAAAACATATTATAAATAACAATGTGTTTACATAGTTATTACTACAGCATTGTTAGTAAATCGTTCGCAGATGATTAATGAAAACACATATAGTGTAAAAAATAACCCATCCAACCTTAACTGAAATTCTTTAACGTGTATTTTTTGGTTACAAGTTTTAACTAAAGGACGTATACTTAATATAAATAAAAAAATTATTAAAACTACCATCTTTGTTGATTTCAAAGTAATATCTATCGTATATAATAAATCATGTTCAAAGTATAAAAAAAAAAAAAAAAACTTTTTATATTAATTCTAATAATTATATTAATATTTTTTTTCGTATGAAAATATCATCACTGTCCACATATAGGAATATAAAAATATATTGAAATATTTAGTCCGTAAAGTCGTCTAGATAAGAGTTGTTAAAAAAAAAAATAAAAAACATTTTCATAAAAACTAGCTAATATATTTTTATTTATTTATTTTTTTCAGTACAAACTACAATAATTTTTTTTTTTCACTCGCACATTCCAACAATACTAAGAGAATTATTAGTCTGCGCAGAGGTCATAGTTTTCATAAGTATAATATAATAGCGAAAATTTAAGTCTACGCCGAGAGCGAGTCCGAGTTCGACAACAATTTTTATTTTTTATAAATGTACACGTACGTCCTTCACAGGAAACCCGTTGTTTATACATACACGGGACTTATCATTTAGAAAATTACCAAAATTTCCTAGTCGCAGTGAAATTCATTGTGTGCATTGTATACACCTAATGCCTCGCGCGAGTCTGTGCAGCAATGTTGACGAAATAATTCGTAAAATCAGAAAAATAATAATCTCATTATCACACATCTCCGTGCGAGAGAATCGAAAGAATATTACAAAAATGTATAATAATATGTAAATCATTAGTTTTACGCAATATATAATATATAAATATGTTTGGTGTGAGTGCGCGCGCGCGACAGTTATATACAATGAGGTATGAAAATTTTTGCTTTCCCTCACCACTACTCACCTCGCTCATACTTATTTCAGAGACGCAGACGGTTTATAAAGAAAAAAAAAAAAACTGTTTGACTACTGTTTCTATACGCACATAATAATATTATATTATATATATATATTATATAGACGCGAGCGACAAGTACAATACACACACGTATAGGAATGCGACCGATGACCTTGACGAATTCGCACACCGCCACGCCAGGCGACCAGGGTACAACGCTTTATGGTGCACGTAGTCTAGAAACGTAGACTAAGTACGAAGATGATGACGATGTTGTTGAGCGACAGAAAGTTCGTAGAATTTAATATAAATTAACAAAATTTTAAAATGGAAAAAAAAAAATAGTCGAACACGTAACAGTAACTAGTTGCAAAGCTTTTAAACGTAATATTGTGTTTAAAACATTTAAAACAAACGATTTTGTTTTCAATGTTTTATTCACAAGCATTTAAATTTTTAAAATGTTTTAAATGCTGTTAACAATAATTGTTAACACCAATTATTGGTATTGTTTTATTTAAATTTTTATTCAGGATTTTTTTTTTTTTTTTTTGTACAAAGCATTTCATCCTATGTAAGTGATTATTCATAATTTCCGACAGAATAAAGACAAATATCCACGAGGTAAAAAACGATTATTTAAAAAAAGCTGCTTATAGTTTAAACTATGCATACAAAAAGAAACATTTGAACCAAAAATTTAAAAATATTGAACAAAATATTTGAAAAATCATTTAAAACAAAAACATAGTTACTAACGATATTTTAACGGGGGGGGGGGGTTGCAACCCTACAAGCGACTATTTCTAATACTCGACTGATCAAGTTATCGAGAAAAAAAAACACCAAATAAAAAAAAAAAAAAAACGATTCACTGCAATAGTAGCACGGGCGGCATCGACTGAAAATATTTTCGTGGGAGGAAATAAGGGTTATCCAAATTTTTCTTTAACCGTTTTTGGTAGTTTGAAATTTTTAGGGGTCTTGCGCTCCTTCATCTATATCCATGTGCCGCAAGAAGTTTTCAAAAGGAAAATGCCATCCATTGAAGACATGTTTGGGTAGTGGAGTATTACGGTTAGTTATTCAACCATATGTGTTGTTAATTTAAAGAAAATACCTTAAACATAATACAAATATTCATATACGAATAATTTTCCCTTATCATATTATAGTACATTAATATAGGATAAAATAAAATATATAATCAATTACTGTTCTTTCAAAAAAAAAAAAAAAAGTAATTTAACACCGCCATATCGATATTACTTTCTTTAGAAAATGAAAAATTACTTTTAGACAAAATATGTTATTGAACAAGAAACAAAAATATTTTAGTCGATTTAGATAAATTGAATGACTAATGGGTATACATAACACATAGAAATTGTCATGAACGTGTTAAATAATGGATAAAATAATTATAACTAATTGTTGTACTCGAAAAAAAAATTAACATTCTATAAATATAAAAATTTCCATGTAAACTTAACTGTCTTATGACAATTTAATAATAGGTTCAATAGATAAAATACTGAATCGATAAAGGAACTAAATATTATAGACAAATACAAATTATTTGAATAATACAGGGTTTAAATAAATTAAATTACATTCTGAAAATACGTCTAAAAACCACAATCGTTTTTGGGATGCACTGTAGAAAAATGCACATGGAAAGTTTTGGGGTGGGAGACACACTTAGGTCAATCTACCTTATTACCACAGACGCTTTTTGAAACGATGAATAAAGGTAATTTCGAGACGCATTCTGGAAACATTCAAACTACCTTAGATGTAAACTAGTATTTCTTCTTAAACTGTGAAAATCTAACCTCAGGGTTTCATAGAGATTCAAAAAAAAAAAAACGTTTGTAAAGCTTGTACTGCAATCATCTTCTTAAAAAAAATAATAAAAAATACTAGATTTTACGATAAAAAACAGTGCCACCCATCTCAATAAAACTGAAATTTTAAAGTCCTGTTTACCTATTGTTTCAGAAATTCTAGTGTTTAGTTAATAATTATTTTTTAAGCAAATAATCAATTCAAGTCGTTGCAAGTTTAGAAGTTTTTATCATACTTTAATTATTTGAAACATGTATCATTAACTACATTATATATTTCACAACAATCATTTAAACGAAATCAAATAAAAAACAATAATTAAACCACGGGCATTGCATGAAAAATATAATAATATTTTATTTACAATGTCAATTTGTTTGATATTTTATTACAATCTACTAATGTTATGAACATAAAATAAAAAAAAAAAATTCGAATAGTAAGAATTTAAAATAAAAAAGAATTTAATTCAATGTTGATGTATACTACCTATAATCTACATAAAAACATAATATCGTATTGAATAAATTTAAATCATTGGATGCTTAATATTATGAATTCATTACAATAACATATAAAAATGTTAAAACTCAAAAATTATACATTTTATTAATTTTTGAAAACGCATTTATAAGACTGCGCATGTTTTTTCTCTATTAAATCTGTTTAAAATCAATGGATTATTGGTACACATCAGTATCTAAACAAAATATCGTAATATTAATTTGACTATTGAACACATTTGCACGCCTGTCTGTGTTGTAGTATAATACCGATTTTCAGGCGCTTTTTGTCAATATGATATAAAATATATTATATTAAGAATATTATTAATCAAATATCTCCATGTTGTTCATGTTCAGTACATATAACAAAATTGCAAGTAAAACCTAACAGTTTCTATAATAAAGTTCCAAAAAAACATTCGAAATGCATTTATAATACGATAACTAGTTTCAAACAATACGTTTCTACTCGGTGCGCAAAATGTATTCTAATTGACAGTTTGTTTGAGATCATAATTAATATTCTGAATGATTTTTCTTTAATTATTTTTAAGAGGAGAAATCGGTTGAGATGGGAAAATTAAATACACATAATATAACATTTGAGAACATGTTTGGCAGTGGTCCCGAACTCAACTCAAACTACCGACCAGTATTAGAATTTTCAACCATCGTGGATCATAACTTAATTGCACCTCTTTTCATAATATGTATTGAATAATAAACTACGGGAAATAAACAATAAAAAGAGCAATACAACAAATATACATATTATACTATTATATTATATATTTTCCGATATACGTATATAATTTCATAAATGTTAGCTCCATGCTTTATGAATATTTTTTTACAAGCGTTTAAAATTTGATTTATGATTGTTAATCCAAATTATAATAGATTTATTTTACTTATTATTAAGTAATATATTATTATACAAAATTAATTGTTTACGAATAATGGACATGGACATGGAAATGGATTATTCTTTTATTCAATAATAGTGTGGGGCGAAAAAAATTGTAGAGTAAATTACTCATCTGTATTATTAAAAATCAATGTAAAATCCATAAATAACTCAAAACCCAAATATTTCCCATACTTACAAAATACTAATTAATGGAATTTTGATAATTTGAATTTATAAAAATAAATTATTATTGTTTTTAGTATAGAAGACATACTTAATTACCTAGAGTGGCTGGAGTACATGAAAAAAAAAAATACTCTATTTAATAACAGTTATTAAACATTTAATTTAAAACTTAACAAATAATTATTATTGTATATTAATTAAAACTCCATTTGAAATCATTTAATTGAAAAAATAATGATTAATAGTTTCTTTAAAATTCAACACACCCACTAAGAATATCTAAGTTAATATTCGAGGAGTAAAGAATACTTATGTTTCCGAAGTATGTCCGGCTTTTTTAATTTGTTTTTCTGTGTACACGTTTTCGTATAGAAATACTTGTCAAAAGTTTCAACCAGCCAAATTTTGGATCAGAATTTGTTTCAAGATAGTACTTTAAAGAAGCCATTTTTCGAAGTTTTCGGCAGTTTTTTTAAAATTTGAGAAAAATTACTCAAAATTTGACAGAAATGCCTTATAAACTGTTTGTTTTAATCTATTGTTTATGAAAATTTATATATAGATGGACAAAAATATGAAAATATTTTGGTGAAAAAATTTTTTTATTAGGTATGTGAATTTTTTTCTTTTTTATAATTATTTTTTCCAGTTCTCACTGCTCAGTTAATAGTGGGAATATATATAATATGTATAAGCAATATTTTTAATGTCTTTATTACTCTTAATCTAATAACTTAAAAAAACTCATATTTCTTCAGCATTTTCATTTAACCTAACCATGTTTATCATGCTAATCACACTTAAATATTTTAAACAATACAATTTATTAACATTTAATATTAATGTTGTTAATGTTCTTAGGTTATAACTAAATGTATTATTTCTTAATTTTGATGTTAATAATCAAATTAATAATTTAAGTGGGCATTCAATTGTATGTTAATGTGTATATTAATAATTATTATTACCTCCAATTGTACGTTTTCAGTTTGTTGGAAAAATAAGTAACAAAATTGCCTGAAAAGATATTTACTACGGATACCACAATCTCAGTTTGATAAATTACTAAAATTATTACAAACTACAATTGCAATTATTACAAAAATTATTTGAAATTAAAATAATGTATACACTACAGTAAATATATCAATGGTTGAATTGCATTCCGAGGACTGAATTTGGACCGCAGTCCGTCAGTTGTCTCAGTTGTCTACTCTAGAGTCTAGGTAATTTGGTATACAGTACAGATCATAAAAGATTACAGAAGATCATCTTTTATTTTCAGATAAAAGGTTGTTCCTTTACATAATGGAAAATCAAAGTATATCTCGGAAGGGACACTCCTTGACAAATACAACTGTTAACTAAATGTAATTAATAAATGTTAAATACTCATAATGTCATGAACTCATAACAATAAAATTATAATTGTCTTCAAACAATGGTAAAATGCGCATCATATTGTTGCATTGAAGTGCCAAAATAAATAAGTAGTTGATGATATATTATTTATTATTATTTTTACCAATTAATGCAACTTACAATATTTGTTTTTATCTATGCACTTAATATGTCTCATGTTGTTTGTAGAAATTTGATAAATGTACTATATTAATTTTTAATACATATAGTAACGATATACATATTTAATAAATTACTGTACAGAAATAGTAAGTACTCATGTATGACCCATGGCGTATTTATTTTTATTTTTTATTTCATATTATTTATTGGAGGGGAGGAGGAGGTAACAATGAGGAAGTTGCCCTATCTCTGGGCCTCTAGTATTGGTACTTGTTTTACAATGATGTTTATTAACACTATCGGGCAGTAAAACTCTTTCAAAAGTTTCATTTAACATATTCTATAGACATAGGCGCAATTAGAGAGGGCTAAGTCCCTCAAAACTATCCACAGCCCCCCAGAATTTTTGAGAATTACATAAGGTTAACACCTTTTGGGGAAGCTAAATCAATCAAATAAACATATTAGTCCTCCCAAAAATATTTTCCAAGTTGCGCTTATGTCTATAAACCAGAAATTTGATCTTTTCTATTTGATCCTTTAAAGGGAATAATTTTTTTTTAAATTATATTTTAACTACGATCATAGGTACGTTATCAACATAAAAAAAATTATATCTAGAAATATTATATTATTATAAGACTACATATTACCAAAATTATTTTTGAGGAACATAAAGTAGAGCATGTGATATTAATATACTATCACATTTATATTAAAACAAAATCGATTTTATAGTTTTTGACGTAAAAATAAATCACTTAAGAATTTTAGTTCATTAAAATATACGTCTTAAATAATTATGAATACCTATCTTTATAGTTTATTTGTACGTTATAAAAAAAGATTCTTATTTTAATATTATTTTCCTAAAATTTTTATATTATTAATTATTACATAGGTAACTCATAATTTAAGGCATATTTGTTAAAATAATATCGAGTCAATAAAATTTCTGTGTGAGAAACTGTACAATCGATTTTGTTTTAATATAAATTATGTATTTGAAATAACTATTGTAGTTCCATCGTTTTTTCGTTCTTTTTTTTTAGATTCTGAACGAAGAGAAGAAGCTAGTGTTTTTACAATTATGTTTATTTTTATTTTTTTTATTTTTTTCTGTGTACAACTTTTCGTATAAAAAAACTTGTCCAAAAGTTTCGATCAATAACTTTTTGAAATCGGATTTGCCTCTAGATTGTACTCTAGAGAGGTCATTTTTTGAATTTCTCAATTCTTCAATTTTTTTTTTTTTTTTTTTTTGAAAAAAAAACCCAAAATTTGACAAAAACGA
>JAIPRM010008305.1:0-16056 GCA_025469315.1 Stegophylla sp. TES_Ste_2020
CGATGCGTCACATATTTCCAGGAAATTGTTATAAATCGTTAGTATAACCTTTTCTCATTATTTAATAGATGTATTGTTCATAGATTTATTTTAATGATATTTAACAGACCTGTAGAGACCTGTCATAGGTCTAATGATCAAAATTTGGTGGAAATATGGAGGGGGGTCATAGAAATATTAGCTGGTACGTTATTTCTGGTCAAATACAATTTAGTGTGTCTTTAGCTCTCTACTGAACACAACACAGTGCTCTAACCTAAACAGTTTTGTAAACGTTTATTATTTTTTTTTCAACAATCAAACTATTAATATGGCTGGGTCAATAGCAGACAACGCAAGTGTATGCAAGAAATTTAAATATACTCCACCTGCAACACCGGCTCAACTCATTGACTGTACAAATTTTATGATCGACTTCGCAGACCGAAAGTTTTTAAACATAGGTCTTGATCCTATCAACCACTTTGATGTAGCAGTTCAACTACTAACATCTTCGCGCTACGTGAACATAACAAGTGAAATTCTTTCACGTATATTTTCACTCATGGGCGATATACTATATCATACATACTGGATGCAACGATCGAATACAGAAAAAAAAATTTTCTAGAAACGGATTCTATCAAGCTCTCTAGCATGGTATATCGCAGAGAAAATGTGTTGATCATAGAGTCTAAATTTGAAGCTGGATGTCGTGTTATACTTAACAAAGAAAATCTAATAACAATACAACATCTAGAATGGACTATATATGAAACCGTCGTGAGGAAAACTAGAATCACTCGTAGCATGATAGTGCAGCAGTTTGATCAAATGACAGAATATTTCAAAAATGAATTCAAAAGAGTGGAAAACGTCGAAGAAATGGCTGCAACCATAAAACAGGTACATGATGATCTGATTTCTAGTCATATACCTAAAAGTAGTCAGAGTTTCGTTAGTCAGCTGAAGAATTATGCGACTAAACAATTGGCCGAACAATGTGTGATTAAGACTGAGGATGAGTCACTTGAGGTGAACATTGGTTATGATATGAGCTACAGCTATATGCCCTCATTATCACCTACAACAACAACAACAGCACACTATTCAAAGGAGCTCCCCTCATTCTCATCCAAACAAACGATGAAGAATCACATAGAAGAATTTGCGGTTGATGTGAACGATGGACCATCATATTTCGATCTTCGACACGAGAGCGATTCAGCAGTTTCAGAAATTCATTGGTAATCGAGTGTACAGACTGTTGGGCTAGATCAGGAGAAACGTGTCTGCCGGCGCCCGAAAATTTCTACAGTAAGTTGTTGGAGAGAGAAGTCGAGGACGAGGACTATGAACACGCGGTACGGGTATGGGACCACTTCGCGAAGTGGTGCCGCACGCTCGGCGAGTACAGCGAAATTATATAATTTCTATCTTTACTAAATAAACTTTTTTTCTACAGAAATATGAACTCTCTATTGAAAAATCTGAAAGAACAAGCAGAGGTCAAAAAAATGCCCGTCGGCGACCTCACGGTCGGGAAGAAATATATGGTTTCCCGATTTGCCGGACATACAACACAGTACGGGTGGGCTATACAATGTAGCCTCTTCGACGAAGTGGAAGATAACATAGAAGTGTACCTCCCCAAGGGTATACAGATTACGCCGCGCCGGAGGAGATCGAGGCCTACAACTCCGGCGGACAAGAATTCCGATTTATATATCTGGAGAAAAGGGGGAAGGCCTTTCAGGTCACATTCGAATAATGCTGTATAATTGTTACTAGAGAATATAAATAAATATTGTTATTCATCAATTTTCTATTTTTTTTTTTTCAAACTTATGCTCTTCAGCTCACTACAGGTTACCTATCACTAAAATAAATGTTCAATATGTTCACGTATATCTTGAATACGTTCGACGTTCATTACAGATAATTGAAACCGAAAAAATATGCTTAAAGATTAATACTCGATAATATAATATAATATAATATAAGATGATATAATATAAAATAAGATAATAAGAATAATTTTGATAGTTTAAGATTATCGCGTATACGCTCGACTTGTATAAATTTTATATCGTCATGGAAAAACATCGGACAAAAGCTACTCAGGTATTCATACACACACACATATATAGGTTGGAAAGAAACTAAGATAACATTAGAATAGGTAATATAATTTAGTCTATCACGTTTACAAAAACGTTCGACATACAGACAGAGCAAAAACAGTTTATTCTTACAGGTTATATATTATAATGGTGTTAGTCGTATTTCGACTTAATATGCGGTGAAAATATTCTATACGAAAAAATAATATAATTTAGAGAAAATCATGTTTATTATAAGCGGCGGCAGCGTTTGACGAGACATAATAATAATAATAACTAATAATAACAATAGAATTTAATGCATTGTGTTTATAGGCTAAGTAAGAACATACACTTTACGGAGTAGGGTGGTGAAGGTGAGGATTATATACTGAGGATTATCTAGGGCAGGGTGGTGAAATGTACACGCCACAGCGGGTACGGGGTTGGACCGGAGGAGACCAGACGGTGCCGCGGCCGTACCGTACCGGATAGGGTTAATATAGCCCTATATTGGAGGGAGGCGGATGCTGAAGGCTGGGGTGAGGTGGTTTTCGGGGAATATAAGGGTTGATTGGGGACATGTTAGGGGTGATAAGGGTTGATTTGAACTGATAAGGGTGGGTTGGCCCTATAGAGGATTGGCCCTAGGGAGGATTTGAGAGGGCAGGGGGATGTAGAGGATCGGTAAGGATTTGCAGGGTTTCATAAACCTACTAAAAGACACTACTTGTATTATAGATAACGCCAATATTTTTTTTTTTTTTTTGGTAACAAAATCGAAAACAAAAATAATAATAATTATAATAACATAAAAATAAAATTGTTTATGTTAAAACCCTAATTTCATTAATCAATATCATTGAAAAAAAAAAATCATCGGTAAAGTTCTAATTAAAAGGTAATTATATTTTCAGAAATAATGCTGAACTACTTTGAGTATCATTTAGATAAATATACAATAAACAATGGTATGTATATTTTTTTTTAGAAATCGTCATCTGTAATGAATGAAAAAGAAATACAAATTACACAATAGAAAAGCATATTTTATTTATTAATTAATTTTTTTTTTTTTATTTGCCTTACTTTAATATTAAAACAAGTTTCATAAGTTTAAGCAAGCTTCAATTGAATGAATCGCGTTGATAATCTCATTAAAATATAATCAACAAATTTTAAATTCCAAAATTATAAGTTTTACACAATGATATATATATATATATATATTTTTTTTTCTACATAACTAATTTCTATCAGATTCGTGTGGCTTTGAATAATAAAACGTGAAAATAAAAGATAAAAATATGCATCTCAAAATAAGAAGAAAAAATCGTTAAAATAAATGTAATATAAAATTGGTATAATTTCAATGACAACAATCAAAATCGGATGATACAATTCTTATCCGATTTCAAAATATACTTTTTTTTCTAATAAATATATGCATTTGCATAAAAACCTAACCTAACCTAACCTAATTATAATCATACCAACTTGTATTTAAATTTGCACTAAAAATTTGATGAGCCAAATTTTAATTTTAAGATCTTTGAATTTCATAACACGATAAAAAACTGTACCGTTCTCTCAAAGTTTCAAATATAATAAATTAGACATAGACAAAATAAAACTCACAATATTTTTGTTCTGTACAATTATTAATTAAAATTCCATTATTGTGAATTATTTATGACCAATAAAACTTTTTTTTTTTATATATTATTATTTTAGGTCTTACGTCTCCCGAAGGAAAAGATATTGTGGAGCACTATTGTGAGACTAAAAGTAAGTACTCTGTGTAAAGGTTTTTTTTTTTTTTTTTGCTGCATCCTATAAGAAAACGGATTCGAACAAAAGTCGTTTTGTGTTATTTTTTTTATAATTCAAATACTTATTTTGCATATTTTTGCATATCTAATAACCGGTAAGGGCAAATAAAAGCATGATTTTGCGAGTTCCTCGTGTTATTTTTCTCAATTTTATAATAACTTTTTTTCGTTTTTGAAATTTTCTTGAATTCGGACGATACAATTTTAACGTTGTAATTTCATAACAGTGGTAATAATAGAATCAATGTGTTCTATCTTAATTTATTTATTTTTTTTATGTGACAAAGAAATAGAAATATTTTTTGATGAGAAAAAAGTGTTCAAAATTTCCAAAAATTTATTTGTTTCAACATTTTCTTAGCTCAAAATTTATTTCTAATATTATTGTCTACCTGTGTTTGAATAGATTGAAAAAAAATAGATTCAAGTGTTTTTTGTTAAATTTTTTTTAGTAGTTTTTTCAAAATTTTGAGAAAACAATTGATGAGAAATTGAAAAAACGACTTCTTTAAAGTTTAAAGTACCAAATATAGCTGCAAATTAGGTTAGGTTAGATCTGAATATTTATAGATGGCTCCTCTTCCAAAAATAAAAAATGCAGATAAAATAACAACGAATTATAAATATTATTATACAAAACCATGTTCTATTTTTATTTCAGTGTGCTTATGTAAGTAAAATTATCTGAGCAATAAGAAATTTATAATATTATATTATCTTGTGTTATTTGATAATAATTGTTATCGAGTTCATTCTAATGTACTTTTTAAACCTACTGATGACAATAATTTATATCATATAATATTATAAAGCAGTAGTGTTAGTACTATAGTCAGTATACTTGTATCATAATTTTATTGTTAATTGATAGGCAATTTACTAGAAAAATTTTTATTGAATACTATTGTAACAAATATCAATTTTTTTTTAAAAAACATTTTTTAAGCAAATTTTTAGAAAATGCACCAAAAAAAGCACAAATCGATGATGTTTCCTCCAAAAGAGCGTACAAAACACCGTTCGAAAAAATAATTAACCTTTTATTTGTTTTGTATAAATTTAGAATTTTGGAATTACTTTGTTTTTTGTACATTATTACCTATAATATATTGTTTTTAACCTTCTGCAATAATAGTTACCTACTAATATTATTATTGTAATTAATTTAATTATTGTTAAATTGTTCAAACAGATGAAACCAATAGCCTTTTTACCAGTTAGTATAATATTTTAACAGTATTAATATTAAAATATCGTGGCCAAATAGATAAACCTATAGTGACTTAAGAAACAAAAAGTATTATTACGGGAAAATTTTAATCTTCAATTTGGAAATGAAAAAAAATTGTACAAATATTATTGAAATAACTACATTTTTACTTCAGAGTTATTTTTATTTCGTTTCCAGAGAAGAAGCTTCAGACAAAAGTGACTAATTATTTCAAAGACGAAAATATGCATAGTATAAACTACATAATTCATCACATAAGTAAGTATGACATAATATTATACTCAATAAAAAGTTAAGTAAAACGTAAAAAAAAAAATAATGCCACACGTGAAACCAGCTGCTGATGGTGCAGACGTGCAGTCTTAATTTGCTGATAACAGAATCTGAACTCAATTCAGAGTGAACATTATATATTATATAGAGTTATTGTGCAACACCTCTTTTCTAATTTTATTATAGTAAACTATTTTTTGCACGTGAACATGTGAAAGAAAACTGG
Source organism: Stegophylla sp. TES_Ste_2020 (assembly GCA_025469315.1). Taxonomy (NCBI): domain Eukaryota; kingdom Metazoa; phylum Arthropoda; class Insecta; order Hemiptera; family Aphididae; genus Stegophylla; species Stegophylla sp. TES_Ste_2020. Next base: position 5,644 of record JAIPRM010008305.1, read on the forward strand.
GGAGGATTTGTTAATTTGCCTAGAGTGTCATAATAAAACAATAAAAGTCATTGATATTTGTGTTGGTTAAATCAATAATTATTTCTTGTGAAGAATTTTTTCTCCACCAAGTGGTAACACTGATCTGAGGTTCGATGATTTGGATTCGTTAAGATTTTCAAGACCTTTGCATTGCATTATTATCACTCTGTGATGGCTTGGGGGACAGTGCACCATCTAGTTTTTTATTATCCGTTATTAAATCACGACTGTGAGTTAAGGATAGATCCTTAATTCACTGCAAATTATTATAAATCTATATTGTATAATATGTATTCAATTAATAATTATTATTAATGATTGTTGGTATATCAATATTCTTTTTTCAATATAATTATTATTTCATTTCACAATTGTAGCATTCCACGAAGCGTTATATCGTAAGTTTTGCACTGGAAACTTAAAGTAGTCAATTAATTTAAATTAATTAATTTTTTGGCTCATAATATTATATTGATACATATACTTGCACGCAATAAGGTACATTTCAAGTGTATTACATTTTTATTGATGTTTTCCTACATACCTACTTCATTCGTAGTTTGTTGTTTTATAAATTCTACATTTTTTTTTTTTGCCAATTGCTTTCGTTTCCTTTTTGAATTAAATAGGTACCTAAGTAAAAATTAGAATAAATATTCATTTAGTTCAATGTATATTGCTTATTAATGCCAGTTAAATGGCGTTTAAGACTCTAAGCTTAGCGAAAAGTGTATAAGTCAAACAAAAAAAAATAATAATAATTATTTGATAAATGTTAACGTCCATTTGGGGGGCAAGCTTGAGTGATCATAAGATCATAAGATGTCGTTAAGATCTAATAATGTAATCGCATTACTTAAGCGGATGTTGTGGATAAAGTAGAGATCACACGTTCTTCCCAAAAGGCAGTGACGTATCCAGGATTTTTTTTTTTTTTTTGGGGAGGGGCTGATCAGTGACAAAATTCCATAGTCCTTTTTGATTTCATTAATTTTTAGAAATTAGAAGAAAGCCCATAAAATCATGATACCCCCCTCCCACTCCCCCCCAACAACATTTTTATTTAATTAGTACCTATACAGTCTTATTTATTATAAAATGAAATAATAATTATTAAAAAATTTAATTTTAATCCTCTCACAAATTTGACTCTATGGGGTGGTCATTTAGGTGCAAAGTACAAAAAAACCACCCAAATAATTTAAAATAATTAAAATATGTTTACCTGGTCAAACCTAAAAATTAATTTATATATTTTCCATTGACGATGATATTATCTTAATTAGATATTAATATTAATTATTATTAATTAGATAACGACTATAGATAAAAACAACTTAGATTATTTAGACACTATAAAATTAAAGGTCGACTGCGAAATACTGCGGATGATAAATGAAAAATTTCGGGAGGGACTGCAGTCCCCTTAGCCCCCCTCCCTCTCTGGATACGCCACTGCCAAAAGGTTTGTGCTACTAAACATTTGCTATATCGTAGTGTATTCGTCATGACGTTTTTTTCTCTTTTCACCACCTAGCCACTTCATGTTTGTTCCCTCTACGATTCAAATTTTTCCTTTCAAAACCTGTAACTCGAACAGATGATTCAACAGGTCTGGGTCGAAAACCAGACTGTTCAAAATACAAAATTAATTTAAATTAAATAATGTTTTTTTTTTTTAAATGCATACGATTTTAATTAAATAAAAATGTTCATGTCGATTTTGGCTAAGTTAGCCATACATCACTACTGCAATTTTTCAAATGAAAAATTTAATTTGGTTTTGATAGATCAATGTATTGGAAATAAATGTGTTAAAAAAAAAATGTATTGCCATTACAAAAACGTCTCCGGTTCCGTTTCAAACTTTTCAATTTAAACCGTCAAAGATTTGATCTGTCGCGATTTCCCACATGAAACCAGTGTTCGAAATGGAAAAATAGAAAAAAGGGGGGGGTGCTCTCGGGCTTTCAACTGATAAGCGTCCTCTCAATCTATTTTTTTCTAAATCTAATCTAAATTTTCCAAAATCCTATTACTATAGAATTCATATACTTAAAAAAAATTATAGGTAAGGATGCTCTCAAAATTTGAAAAAATAGCAGAGGAGCTCCGTCCCCTTGCGCACCTCCTCAATTCGAGCTCTGTATGAAATAAAAAAATCATATATTATTCTAACCTGTATCGAAAATATAACTATAATATTGTATACATTTTTTTTTTTTTTTATATATAGCAATGACAAAATATTTTGTCGTCTATCTCTTTACGACCTTAAATATTCCTAGTGAGTACGTTTTAAAATAGAATATTATATATATAGAATATTATAATTTTTATCATTTATTCTATGTATTTGATAACGTGTTTGTACTTTTGCAAAATATGTGATGTGAATTATATTAGTATTTAATTTTTATAGAATTTTTAGTATAAATTTTCCGTGATAAGAAATTGAATTCGTATTTTAGAGTTCCCAGTGGTGTAGGTACAGGGAAATAAGGCATAAAGGGTTTAAAATCCCTTTCCAGAACTCCGGTTATCATAATTCTTGTTTGTTGTCCAAAAAATACAAAATTTGTTAATTTCTGTTACTATAATTGAAACAAAAATACTGAGCCTTAAATTTACCTGAAGAACCATATTTTTAGAACAGGGTTTTCCCGATCATTTTAAAATCTATCAACCCCCCAACCCCCATGCAAATCAGTTTTTTTTTTAAACATTTTTTTAGTCTATATGATACAACACAACGAGGTCAAACAAAGCCAATCAATACGATAATTTTAAAAGTAATTAATTATAATTGAAACAGAGTCGCAGCCAACTATTTTATAATGCCCTCCAATCGAGCTTAGGTATGGCTCACTTTGGGAAACACTGTTTTAGAATGTGTAACAATATTCGTATCGCGCTTTGATTATTATTTATGTACGAACGAAACCAAACACAGTGATATTATAAACACAAAGAAGTACTTAAATAGGAACTCCTCAACGTTATCGACTGCAGAACAACTGTTGATTTTCAAACAGAAGACTAAGACTCGGGACGAGAAAAAAAAAAAGCCATTTTAGCTATCGAAATGTGTACATTTTTTATTTTCTTCTACTTTACACGGTAATTATTGACAATAACGAGTATCAAAATGAAATTTATTTTTCTGTCAATTAATTTGATCAATTCGGTATTTTAAATTACTAACAGACATAATATATAATATATTACTTGCTGAACAAAATTATAGAATAATAATATTTAGGTATTGTGAGTTAAATGTAAATATAAATAAGCCGGGGGAGGGGGGCTCTGGCCCCACAATATTTATTTTCCGAGGGCAATCGCCCCCACTGTTCCGGCGCCCCTGTTATCAGCCGGTATTCTTCACTTTTCGGGAAGGATACTCTTATTGGTTATATAGGTACGTATTATATTGTGATATATGGCTAAATGTGACTAAATTTTTTACTGCTATTCCATATTTTTAATCAATATTATTGTTTATTTTCATCATTTTGCGGACTCTACTGATTTTGCATTCGCCTTTCGATATCGCAACAATATTATTTTTTAAAAAAATGACATTTTCAATCTGGTAATCAATAGAAACAATGCCAAATGGAACGAGTTATTGTGATCGAGTAGGCTCAGTTCGTAAGTAAAATAATAACGTATTTTATCGGTTATAATAATAATTAAGTAATATATTATAATATGCAGTATATATTATTTATTAAATTTTAACCGTTTAATATATTGACGTAACAAAATATGAATTTACTGTTGAAATTTAAATTTCTCAGATCTCTGAACAATAATAATATTCACCTTATTTATTTTTTTTTTTAAACGTTCTTCGTGTTTATTCGTTTTCTTTTTTAAAAATATTTGTCCAAAATATTCGAGCAGCGACTTTTCGAAAAACAATTTAAGTCACATTTCGAAATTCTCAATAAGTTTCTACAAAATTTGCGAATAACTTACCGAAATTTAACAAAAAAAAGGATTTAAAATTGTTTTTTCAATCCATGCTTTATGCAATATTTTAAATATAAATACGTACACAATAATATGAAAAATATTTTGGGGAATAAAATGTTGAAAAAGTAAAAAAAAATAAAAATAAGTAAAATAAAATTAATGGACCTAACCTCTCTACTGCAGTACCAACTAGTGGCAAATCCGGTTTTAAAAAGTTACAAATGGAAACTTTTGGACAATTATATCTATACGAAAAAGTGTTTACAGAAAAAGAAAAAAAAAAAAAAATAATAAAAATAATAATACTAGCTTCTTCACTTCGTTCAGTATCTAAATAGCAAAAAAAAATAAAAATATATTTTATGACAAAAATAAAACAGTGTTTACTAGTAGGTAAAACTTGTTAATTGAAATGAATTAACAGTTCAGTTTAAAAAGCAAAATATAACCACCATATTTTTTTTATGCTTACAGTGACACCGCGTAAGTAAAAATGAAAAAGACGTAATTATTTTAAGTTATATTATGACTATTGATCATCCGTATAAACATTTATGTGATCTAATAAAATGTTTTTCAACCAATAATATATTTTAAAAATATATCAGCCCGTGTGAAACAATAATATTATGTGAATAGAAAATCCAAAAATGTACAAAAAAACGACATTTTCAAAATTCAAAACATTTATTTTTATGTTTTGAGTATAGTGAACTGAAATTTTAGTTATCTCACAATAATATTTCTTTACCGATTATTATTTCTATTATTATTTTTTTTTTTTTGTAAACTTTTCCATTCCTTCCAACATAGAAAAAAAAAATGTAACTCATCTGTTAGTAAAATCTTATTTTATAAAAATAAATTATGGACAGAACAAAGACACATAACGTCGTTTATATTTAAATATCACAATATTTAAGTGTGAGGAAAGTATCCTTATTATGGTAACTTGTATCCTCTAATAATTATTAACCCTTTACTGGTATCCTTATATTTTGTATTTACGTAACAAGTAGGTATTGTCGTCGGTTCATGTTTGAAATGACCTGAAATGTAAATTAATTATAACTTTTTATTATTTATTTAGTTTTTTTTTAAATTGTGTTTTATATATTGTATTCAAATAAATATTTTCGATATTTAACGGCATGTTTTTGAGTTTTTTCATGTTTTTTTTTTTTTTTTTTTTTAATTATAGTAATTTATTACAATTGAATTTTTTTTTTTTTTTCTAAACGTTGTGTAAAACTAATATACATTCAAATTTAAACTACTCAGAGGTTTTTATTTTATTTTAAATACTCAAACAAATATAAAATACAAGAAAAAAAATGAAATTATAAAACAACAGTCTCAAACCCAAAACTAGATGTCGATAAAACACCAACTACTATAGAATTAAAATAATAAAAAAATAAAAATTGAATTATTGCTGAAAATCATAATAATTTATGCGTATACTCATCGATTTTCAAATTTTTCCCTAATGTAAGATCCATTTACTGATCAAGAATATTAATTCCTTTCAGTAGTTGTACTTAGACTATTCCTTATATCAAACTGTTTAGTTGATATTTTACAGCTTTACTTTGTACCTCTACTTGATTAAATTTTGTAAAGTACTTATGTACCGGCGGTAAAATGTACCTTCTTTCGTTTTTGATATTTTAAATCATTCTCGCCATCAATTTAATGTCAAATTACATTTTGATTTCTAGATTGTAATGGTAAGTATAAATTAATAATAAATGAATACCGGTTTTTAATATAAAAAATATTTTTAAATTTACTCTGCTGTACACAGTGAAATAAAGAATTTCATAGGCATTATAAACTATACACTTATACAACAAAATATATTTCAACGGAAAGAATTATTATTATTTGTCTTGATCACGAGACAATTAATAAAGAATCGGACAAGTCCGATTGAGATGATTGTTTTTATTGTTTTATTATTATCACAATATTCTCTATAATATTATTCTCTACTATTATTATTAAAACGTTGCAATAGATCAATTGTCCAAGGCATTTTTGAAATGTAAGTAAGAGAGATATTATATTTTATATTAATAAACGATTTACTACAAAGTTTTGAGTGTATAAATAAAAAAAATTTATATAAAAATGTAATGGTAAATAAAAAAGTTAACTATTCGATAAACTAAATCGAAAAAGTTTTTCAGCGGATACCAATGAAAACGTGAAAACAATTTACTTTGAATGGTGTAAGTAAACAAAAATCTAAGAAATTAATTTTAAAAAACGGTCTGAATTTTGAATCGAATATGAAAGTTTATAGTTTTCTTTGCAATTTACCGTCGTTTCCCAAATTGTCGTTTTTGGCGCGACTTCGTTACGGTTCGTTAGACGAGCAGCAACAGATACGCTTGAAAACTCGAACGCCTTTTTTTTTTTATATACTCTTAAGAGGCCACGATGACGAGCTCACGCAGTAGCGAATACACTAGGGGAGGACACTAGGGGCAATCGCCCCCCCCCCTCCGTTCACAAAATAGGTTTTCTGACTGTAAGAAATAATAAAAATGTATAGCTATTTTTTTTCTTCATACTTGTTCTTGTATCCGAACAGTTGAAAATAAGTTCTCACCCAACACCAGTAGGGTGAAAAGCTTTCTTTTGGGGTCCCCGCGGAGCATCACTGATGCTTACACCCGCCCCGCCGACCGTTATTTTGCTCCTAATTATTGGATAATTGAGCACTTGTGCGCGATTAACGTCAATTAACCGCAATTAACGAATAATAAAAACCTAATTGCAGTTAATATTGGCAAATTATCTGTCAAATTAACCATAGAGCTCCTGTACCATACCCTGTATCACTCCCCCTTTCTTATTTCGAACATGCTCTCCCCCTTATTATTATTTTTACATCCCCCTCTCTATGATATATGACGTTTAACTCAAATAATATATAAATGGGCACACTTGTTGTTTTCTACAAGGGCAGAAACCGTATCAATTTTTATCGGTTTGGTTAACGGTTACCGTTACGATTTTAGCTTAACGGTTTCGGTTTTAATTTTACGGTTTCGGTTTTTGGAAAACGGTTTTCGGTTTTCATTTGACGGTTTCAGTTTTTGGAAAACAGTTTTCAAAATTGATTATATTTCGGTTTCATAAGATGATTAAAAAAATATCAAATATGAAATGTGTAATTTGCAATCTCTGTTTGGTTGGTATTTCGTTATCATAATAAATAACCAATATAGTGATAATAACAATATTGTGCATACATTATAGTCATTATTATTTATTATACAGTTAGTAGTTCTTATTATATTATTGATAACTGATATTATCACCTATCAACAATAATATCCAATTAATATGATAATTATTAATGCGCAATGAAAATTAAAAATTATAAACAATTTTTTTATAATTTTTCGGTTTCGGTTTCGGTTTCGGTTTCAATTTCGGGTTTACTTTTCGGTTTGGGTTCAGTAACGGTTACAGGTTTTTGATTTTATTTCGTGTAAAACCGGTTAAAACCGGTTTCATTACGGTTCCTGCCTCTGGTTTTCTACAACAGACGGAGTTCACATTTTATGCAGTTAATTAATCACGTATTGCAGTGCGCGTATTATATTTTATTTATATATACATATATTATATTTTGTGCGTAAACCTTTTTTTCATTACAACGGCCGGGGCACCGTGGAAGACAACGCTATTGTTTATAAACACCCGTGAAAAACTACCATTTCCAAAAGACGAGAGTATTACACTGTCAAAAATTTCGTATATCGTTGAGACAGCAATTTCGAAGGGAGCCGTATTTTGTTGAGCAGAGAAAGAAAATTTGCTGACACATCAAGGACTACATTATAAATGTTTAAATAATTTCAAGACAAGTTTTTTTTTTTTTTTTTTTTTTTTTTAATCTAAAAATGATAGCATACACGAATTCATCATGACCCTACATCCCTCCGCGGCGTCGAAGATGACGAGATGATTTTTATGGTCTATATGCCCATCGTCGTCGTCGTCGTCGTCGTCCTCTGATTCTTCTCCGTCCGATGAAGGTCCCTGTGCACGTGGTGTCAAGGGAGAATGAATAAAAACTCCTGCCGAGCATTTTTGTAAAATAAATTCCACAATTTCCGACAGCGGCTGCTTTTTTATTTATTTATGCATATGACACTCGGCATGATTATTTGACAGATAAAATAATATAATAATAAAACATAACAAACTTAAATAATAGTTGTATAAAATATAAGAAAGATAAAACAAAAATAACACAAACGGACTAGAAAATGTTAATGGGATGCGGCCTCCAGGAGTCCACCGCTTCCTCTCCACTGTCGCGTGGTCTTCACCGCGTCCACCTTACTACTATAGGTCTGTTCTATAGTTTATCTATCCCTCCTCCCGTATGTTCTCGTACCCTCTGGGCTCCACAACGACTATCCCGGTACGATACCTTCACCACCACGTCCGATCGCCTTATAGGACAACTCATATAGTCCCCCCCAACCCTCCTTCCTTCTTTTTTCTTTCTTCCACAAAAACTGTAATATGAATAGTTACCCCGTACTCGGTCGTGTCGAATTTTATGTCATTACGTAATTATTTCGGATAAATATTAAATCGATATATTCAAACAATATAACATTATAATATGTACATGTACATAGAATAATATATTGTAGTAATAGACATCAATATAACCATATGCAATAATATAATTTAGCATATCATTTATTGTATACGTTTGTAATAGCTATATTAAATATAAATTAAAACGTTAGAATTAAAGCCTACAAGCAAACTAACAGAATTTCGCTATTTAATACTTCTAAAAGATATTAGTATCTATAATTTAACCGCATTCACATTAGAGGTTACAATATAAGGTATATTAAGATAATATCGCTAATATGTATAAATGTTTAGTAATATATATAATACAAGACATGTTATGGAAATGGCTATCGATTCATATATAAAAACGGCCTTTCCCTCAAAATAGTCACAGTGTTTTTACAGCTCATGCTATTCGTCTTCGCATTATTACTGTTCTCTAAAATACACTACAAACCTGCCTTAAGTATTTTCTACCTGTTTTTCAATTTTTTCGACTTTATTTTTGAAAACGGAAAATAAAAACCGACAATGTTCAAATGTAATAAGTGTGTTAAAACTTTTACTACGAATTCAAACCTATTGAGGCATACTAAATCACATGATGGCTCGAAATTTTCATGCGGTCGTTGTTCACAAGACTTCACACGAAAAGATGCTCTAGTCCGTCACGTTTTGGGAAAACATGGTACGTACTGTTATTTTATAATGTTTAACGCATAATTAAAATAAAAACTGAAATAAATATTCTGAGCCATATTACTCGTAAATAAAAATAAAAATATTATACATTTTGAAATATATATGTTATTCTGTTAGGTATAACCAAGTTTAGCGATGCGTATAACGAGGCTATGGGTATAGGATTTGTTATCATTACTAAACCGTTGACCGTCCGTGCGACTACAAGCGGTAACTCCGCGGTCATCGCCGATACACATGCAGCACCGCGTAAACGGGATACCGATAGTTCGTCGATCAACATATAATCCAAAAAGGTACGAATGCAAACAATTTCTACGTCAGGCTTTATCGCACTTAATACATATGTGGTTTTATAGAAAAAATATCGAAAATTTCACTAGTTATAGCGTTTTCCTTAATGCTATAAAGCCGGGAGCTGACCGAAAAATTAAGTGTAATGATAGGAGCAATGTCACAACATTACTCCATCATACCTAATAATAATTAATCTATCTTTTAAACATTTCAATTAAGAATCAGACTCTCACCTAATTAGCAAAATAATATAAAAACACATTTGTAAATGATAACGCAGTATGTTGCACTTTCATCCCTAGTACAATAGATATCCCAAAATATTGTCAACAATAACATAATGTCAAAACAATAATTTACAATATACGAAAACAAGAAGGGTGTTTACACAGATAACTAACTTACGCATAAAAAGGCCCCGTAGCCATAACAACAGTCAGTGGTTGAGTGGTTGAGCCCAGTCGAATTGAGTTGAATCTCACGCCACACTTCTTATTTCTTAAAAATACTTGTCTGTGTTAAACACCTTTTTTCTAACAATCTCAAAATTATTATTCACCTCTTTCGTTCTTCGCCATTAAAAAAATCTTAGATTATCACTTTTATTACCATCAAGAAAAGAAGCAATCGAGGATTTTACAAGCAGTTAATTTATCACCAGGTAAGAAATCAAATACTATCACAAGTTAACACCACAAACCTTCTAACGTTACACACACTTACAAATTATAAACCAATTAACAAATCAACTCAAACTTCGCAATCGAAATCGGACTCAACACATAAAACAAAATT
>JAIPRM010008306.1:0-16056 GCA_025469315.1 Stegophylla sp. TES_Ste_2020
ATCGTTTTACTGAAGAAATTATTTATCGTTTCTTTAAAATTTAATACGCCCGTCAAGAGAATACCACCCGTCGTGCAAAGTACACCCATCGTGCGAAGTATGTCCGGCTTTTTTTTCTTATGTCAACACTTTTTCATATAGATATACTTGTCCAAAAGTTTTGATCAGTAAGTTTAAAGATTCTAAATCACACTTAATGGTACTTTTTTACTTAATGGTTATTTTTTATTTCTCGATGCATACATAACTTCAAAAATAATGTAGCTAGAAACTTTAAATTTTTACCAACTACCAAAAATGGTCACGAGAACATTTCATAAAAATTTCAAAAAGATTTAATCAATTTTGAGTTAAGCACAGTATTTTGAAAAATTTCTCGTTTTTTGTTTATTTTTATGTAATAAAATTTTTGATTTTTGATATTAAGACTTGAAAATTTAACATAATCTCACTGACATATATGTCTAATTGACCTGAAATAATCTAGTAAATTGTAAATCAACTTTTTTATCTTTAACCGTTTGAAGTTAGAATTTCGACGAAATTCGTTAGTTTTACCTAAAATTACACACTTTAATGTACATAAAAGAAAATTGGTCAAACCGATTTTTTTGAAACTTGGTGTCTAGATAGGAAATTTCATTGAGAATATTTTGATGTAATAAAATTTTTCGCAAACTAAGAATTAAACATTTTACAAGGGTTTGATTGAAAAAAAAATGGGGAAACTACGGACAAAGGTACGAGTAGTTAATGTTTTTTGTTTATCATATCAAATGTATTTTTCGCCACAATTAAATACGATAGACTCCGAGCCACGAGAGACCGCCGTCCGTCGTCGCCAAACGTAATAATTTGTTATCGCGGTACTATTTTTCCACAACGTAATTGTTTTTATTATTTATAGGCCATAGCGATTGTCTGTATGGAGTAATTCGTTTATACATATTTATTAATAAATAGTTACATACTATTCAGTGTATATAATAACATAATATTCACCAATAAAATTTATTATTTGTTTTATTTAATTATCGAGCCTTGAAGATGATCATATTTAGGCATATAATATACGTACCCTAATTTAGGTGCATATTATAAAACATCACTTCATCACATTAATGATTTACAAATTTCACTCACTCTGTATAACATAGTACAGCACTTGTTGTATTGTTTTAATTTGATTAGGAATATTCTATTGTAATATTCTATAGAAATATACTATTGACCAAACTCAATAGTAGTAATAGTACCATAAGAATTAAGATTTAGATAAACAGCATATGTATGTGTATTGTATATACCTAAGTGTCTAGTGTCTAAACGTGTCAACAATAATTTCGTTTGGCGTCACATTTACCTGATCGGTAAAAACTCAATAAATAATAAAAATAGCTGTATGACATATTACACAATAAGTAATATTTAATTTTATTCTTTTTAAATTATTTTAACCAAATTTTTATGGAATTTTATCCATACCTATGTAAAAATGACTTAAAAACATAAAAATTTCAAAATATTCTTTAAAAATCAGGTCTTTAAAATGGTAAAAAATGCAAAATAAAAGTTAATTTTTTTAATTCCTTGATGTATGAAATGAACTTTGTGCTTGGAAAGCAATGTTTTTGGACATTCAGAAAAAAGTGCAATTTGCATTTAAATCCGTTCCTTATTAAAAAAACTTTTGAAAACACTTAAGAGTCAAGTCAAAATATAGAACTATAATGTCATAATAAGTCGACTCTAGTAGGTGCCTATTATAAATTATAACAAGATAATATAAACTAGTTCACCAAGTGATGGAAATTCGACCAGAAAAACAATATTATTTCATTTTTGTGTGTTTGTACACTGAACTTACATATTATATACATATTGAATTTTAATGTTGAACTAAAAATTATTATGTAAAGTACATAAAATATATGACTAGTTCTACATTTATTGGGTTTCTATAGTACTATACAATTATGATTCGACCCAAGGCTGCACTCAGGAATATTTTTGAGAGGAATGGTGTGTGTGTGTATTAAATGTGCAATAACACTTCTACTATCAAATATCATTCACAGAAAAAAAAAAATTATCAAAATCCAATCATGCATTCTAGAGAAAAATGGATTGAATAAAGCTTTTAGCCAAATGATATGTAGATTTTAATACAATCAATGACATTTATCCTGCTTTTAGTAGTTCTATAATGGTCCACCAGGCCACATTTTCTTGGCAAGAAAATTTTGAAAATGTGAAAAAATAATTTTGTAAATTTTTTCCTATACATTTTTTTTTTTTTTAATCAAAATTTTCTTTTTCTACTTTTCTCAGTGAATAGTGTAATTTAAAACTGGCCAAGTAAAAAATAAATTATTTTGTTATTATAACAAACTTTGGAATTTTTAAGTAAAGTTTTCTTGAATAAACTGAAGGTCTACTCAAAATCGTCTTATTGAAGAAATAATTTATGGTTTTATATTTACCTAATATTTTTCATCGTGAGAGCAAAAACATAGTTGACACTGCACTTGATCACAACGTTACACAAGAAATGTTCTTAATTTTAGCGTTTATAATTGAGATAAATAAAAGTCACTCTATAATAAAAATATATTTTTTTAACTTAGAAAATGTATTTTTAAAAGTCAAAACTAATTTTTTAAATTTAAAGATTAATATTATCATAGAATATTGTTAAATAAAAGCAATTTTCTATTTTTATAATGAAACTGTACTGAACCCAGTTAAAATTAGTTATAAATGGGTTATTCAAACATTTTAATAGAAACCGATTAAAACTAATAATTATTTTTTGTAAACAATATATTATACTTTGGTTGGGTTATCAATAACTAGTAATCATGACTGTTTAGAACAATGGAGTACAACTGCTTACCAGTATTAGAAACTTTTTCTACCTGAGTTAGTCACCTCAATTTTTTTGGAGAGGTTTTAAGCTTAGCAAATGATTTGTTAAAATCATAAATAGAATTTATGACAATAGTATGAGTAATTAAAACTGCCGTTTAATTTTTAAAACCAAAAACTTAATAATGATTGGCCATGAATAAAATGATGTAATTAAAATTTTTTTTTGTTCTAGAGGTATAGAACAATTTTATACAACATGTATAATATTGTATTATACAGGTGTATAATACTGACCCACATGTCTAAGTATTATAAATGGTTTATTATGGTAATGGTATAACTTATAAAAGTGTGAAACTCAATGAAACTCAAAACATTACTTCATAGTTAATAGAAATGAAAGCATACAAAATATTGAACATATTCTACAAAATATTTCATCTTTATAATATTTGTTTACAGACTTTTCTACTTTGTGATAACTTATTTATTACCATAATACTCAATAGATAGCAAATAGTATATATTAAACATAATTAAACACTAACATTGATCTTGTTGTATTTTATTAATTGTTTGTAATGCACTAAGTAATATTTTTAATGAGTAAACAGTATACATTTAGTTTTATCAATAAAATAATAATAATAATACTTGTAATATATAAATAATAATCAACATTAATTACATATCTAGTAACATTTCACATTATAATTTTAACCTAGAATTTTAAAATAAATTACAACTAACTAGGTGAGAAGCTTTTTTCTTAAGATATTAAATAGTTTACATACAATACAGTTTCAAAAGTGTTACACACAATATCATTTAATTATTAATAGGTAATTTTATTCTTTCTAATATATTTGACTATTTTTTTAAAGTCTAAAGTTTCAAGGTACAAATTTTGATGTCATGATTCTGATAATAATCGTTGATAATGAGGCATTATATCATGAATAGGTATATGAAGACCAAACTCTAATGCTACCAAAACTCCAAATTCAGATACCATCAAATCTTTTCTATTTAATCGGAATATTATTTCTGTTCTCTAAAAAAATCAAAAAATAATAAATTATTTATCATAAACCTACTAACTAAAAAATAAGCTTCAAAATAATTATCATGTTGAAGAAATTCAACTTATTATACACTTTTTTTTTTTTTTTATTAAAAACTTACAAAAAATAATAATAATAATAATAATTTATTATTATTTTAACTGTTTCCTAATGTATAATTATATTCACTAATATTAATTAAATAAATCAATAAAAAATTATATAAGTTACCTCAATAAGATTAGATAAAGATTCTCCTTTCATGTCGTTTAATTTTGCAGACAAAATAATACAAGCTCCAGCACATAGTTTACGATTTTGCTTATTGATCAAACTTTTAACTAATAATCTTTCAAAATACACATACGCTTGAGCTATAGTGAGCAAATCTGAAGAGGCATCAGGCTTAGTAATTTTACGCATTTCCCGTTTTATACTGGAATTTTTTTAAGTAGAAACAAATTAGAATAAATAATATTTCTAAACATGTTTAACATTGACCTTGTTTGAATATTATAATTATTTATTTACCTTCTGAGTTTACTTAGTGTCAGATCAATGTTCGGAAATTTTTCTTGAAATTTATCATTTAATTCTTTTTTCAAATCATCTGGACGCACATAATCAATAATAGAAGTCTGAAATACATGATACAAGTTATTAAGTTAAAATTATTATCAAATAAATTTTAAATTTACGTTTAAAATTGTATAAATTTTCTACAGCAGTTACAAATTATTACATAAGATAAATTGTTTATTCCAAAATTATTTAAATAATTACTTAAATAATTTTAAATTTAGCAATTTAAATTAGATACATTTAAATTATGAATATCCTTACTTGATTTTAATCAGTATTTAATTACTTTATAACAAAGATTAGTAAAATTATTATTGATTATAATTACTATAATGTAATAACCAGAACTTGACACTTAATTCATTTGCATACAGTGGTACACACAAAGGGGTAAGGGAGTATCAGTCATCATTACCTAAATGGGTAGTATGTCATTAACATGTGTAGTTAGCCCTAGCAGAAGCTGAGCATGTGCATTGTTTGTATATTTATTTAAAAAGAACAATTCTGATTCAATACAAATTTAATTTGTTGTGTCTAGATTTCAAATTGATAAGTTTTAAGTATATGTGTATTTTATTTATGTAGATACATATATTCAAGAATTTTGACATTATTATAATCACTCATACAAAAATCAAAGTTTTAAATAAAATAAATAAATATTATTAAAATACAATAATACAAACTACTGTGTTTCCGCAGAAAAAAGAGTATGCTTTACAACTCATTATCTTGTAAATATTTTTCAATTCCATTTTGGTATACTATATATTATATAAAGTATAAGAATTTTTTCTTAAATAAAAACTATCAGAAAATTATGGTGAGAACCTGATAATTTCAAACAATTAAATTTTTTCAAGCATAGATACATACCATATAGGATATAAATGTTAAAAGTGTTCTATGTTTTCCTGCAAAGAATTCCGGGTCGTCAAGGATGTTTGGAGAAAATAACGGAGTTCCATTATCATCTTGATCAATAGTGGCAGCTAATAATAATAATAAAAAAAATCAAATCAATAATATATTAATTATGTAAGACAATTAAAGAGTTATAAGACTCTAATAAATGCAATATTAATTAGTTTTTATTTGAAAACAAAACAGAAAAGTGATAAGAATTATAATTAGTCCAATTTTACTACATAAAAAATGGTTTTAAGAAAACAAAATGCAAATTTCAGTTCTATTTTTGATTAAAATTAATATGAATATTTTCTAGAGATTAAAGTACAGTAAATATATAATATTAGTAAATTAATTTGTCAAATTACTAAATATTTAATGATTTTCAGCAGCATGTGTAGAATTACCTTTTGATAAATCAGTTTTTGGAGGTGACGATGTTGTTTGTACAGTACACATTTTGTAAGAACCAGAACCAATTGCTGAACTATCAGGAACATCAGCAGAAATACATCTATGTATTAAAAATAGAAGTAAAATTAATTTTCATATTGTAACATTTCTTTTTTTTTTATAAAAGCATAATTAGAATATTAAATTACTTTATAATTACTTGATTACCAAATAAATTATTAGATTACTTGTAAAGTGGTAATAATTAAAAAAAAAAAATATGTACCTGCTAAGTGTATGTGGTTTTGGTTGTGTTGTATCGATGACCATATCTTCAATTGGAGTCTTAGGCTCAACAATGCGTGAAGGAATCAACAAATGACTGTAAGATACTTCCTAAAATAAATAAAACAAATGTCTTCATATAAAATAATTAAAATATATATTTATTTTACAATTAATAAATAAAAATAATTTACAAAAAAAATTTGTCTAAATATAGATTATCAAAATTCATAGCCAATAACCTTTGATTTGTAATTTTGATTGCATAATATATAAGATTTTCTGTACTAACCTACTATCAGTAGGTAGATATCAATATAATTGTTTTCTTATTCAATATAACGTAATACAAAATAATAATAATAATAAAAAAAAAAAAAAATGTAGTTTAGATGTTAAAAATATATATGTATATATATATTAGAAAATATTTTAAACATAATTTATTATTAATAATTGACATGTATCAGGGAAATATTAACGATTTGATAATGTTAACATTAATTATGAAATTAATAATTTATTGAATAATTTCCATATAGTCTATATATTTAATATTATTATATACGCATTAGGATTAATCCTAATCAGTTTAATCTAAATAACTAATAGTGTTAATTAAGTATTTTATTGTAATTATTTATTTATTTAGTCAACTAATTTTGCACAAAATTAATTTTAGTTATTAAGTCTTAATCCCAAATTAATTGTGAAAGAAATTAAATATTAAAAAAAGTGTTAAACAGAATTGAACAGAATGAGGAAAAAATGTTCAAATTTCTTTTTACATTTTCTAAATTTTCTTGCACCATAATATTTTTTGTATTATTTTCTATCTATGTTTAAAGTTTTATAAAATTTGGATTAAAAATAGATAGTTTTAGAGTGTTTTTTGTCAAATTTTGGGTAGATCTTCCCAAAACAAAATTGAGAAATTGGAAAAATGACTTCTCTGAAGTACCATCTAATACCAAACTGGTTTCAAAAAGTTTCCAGTCAAGACTTTTGGAAAAGTATTTTCATATGAAAAAGTGTTGAAAGAAAACAAAAAAATATTAACATCAATATAAAAACACTAAGTTTTTCACTTCGTTCAGAATCTAAAAGGGGAGGAGGGGGAACTTGTAAAGTTGTGATTATTTAAGCTGATTCTCATTGATTTGTAATACCTAGACAGAATTTTGAAGACTTGCTTTTTTTCTATAAGTGCTATACCTATACACTAAACTTGCTATACATTTGTTTAATTATATTAAGAAAAATTAATATATGAAGATTTTATTTTGAACTTTTCATATTTTTTATTTAAACAGTATATTTTTATTTTTTTGTAATTTTTACAAATATTACGTGAACTTTGTAAATGTATCTTTGATTATTTTAAACTTTTTTTATAATATTTTGGATCGAGGACATATTTAACCACTCTTTTAGGGGTTTACCATACCTGACCGTCTTTTCCTTTTTCTAATCCAAAGAGATCAAATGCATCAATTATGTCGTTAACAGCAGATAATGGTCGAGTCCCAGATGTTTGTCTTCTACGATTTGGCTCTTTTTTTTGTTCACATCGCACTCTAAAATGATATTAAATTAAGAGAAATTATTAAACAAATAAAAATAATTATTATAAAGGTGGTACAAACATTATTGATCTGTTAGATCTTTTGAATGGTATTAGTGAATAAACAAGAAATGGTGTTTTCTGCGGAGTCACTAAAACTAAACGTTCATTTTTGAATCGATGCTGTGATGTCGGTCGTACAACTCTAATGTCCATAGACTGGTTGGATGAACTATTCTCTTGATTCAATGAACTATTTTTATAGAGAGCTGTAAATTTTACACATACTTGTTACTTATTAGTAAAGTGTATATAAAGCAATGTAGTTTTGTCAGGTGCGATATGTTTTGTACAACTCAATGTCACTTAATTTCAAAAACTATTCAAAAAAAATATAATTAGGTTAAAAGTTCAAAAATTAAATTCAGATTAGTCATAAAAAAAGAAATAATAATAATAAAATGATAATAATAATAATAATAAATAAATTTGTATTTTCGTCAAAATACATCAAATAACAAACATTTATATCTAAATTATATAAATACAGTATTACTAAAAACAATTTATTTTCAAAATAAAAGATACCAAAACTACAATTGATTTTAAAACCTATATATAAGACATTAGTTATTACTAGGGTACAGATTTTAAAGCAATAATGAATTTAAAATAAGCACTTAAAATAAAGTGATAAAGTTCAACAAATCTTCTAAAAAAAAACATTAAAAATGAGGTTTTTGATAAGATATATATATATATTAAAAAGAACATATTATAATTTTTTAGTTTATTAAATTATATATATATATATATATATATAATAAAAAAAGTATGGACAAGAAAGCCAAACATACTTCACATCATGGATATTCTTCGCTCCTCTGCTCAGACTCTTTGTGGGTGGGTAGAATTATAAAGATATGATAAATATTTCTTAAATAAGATGATTCTGAACAAAAAAAGTTAATAATATAAAGAACAATAATAGTTGTCATTTTCAACACACCAAGAGTATCTGACCCGAAGAGCGAAGAATATCAATGGTGCGAAGTTTGTCCAGCTTTCTTGTCTATACTTTACTTTACTTATTTTTTATCTAATTAATAAAGAATAGGAAAAAAAAAAAAAGGTATCAGAAAAATGTTCAACATTTTTTTTTTCATTTTCAAAATTTTTTGACGCCAAAATATTTCTCATATTATTGTCTGTCTATATTTAAAATTTTATAAAGATAGCATCAAAAAATGATAGTTTCTGAGTGTTTTTCGCCAAAATTTGGGTAGTTTTTCCAATAAAAAACAAATTTAAGAATCAAGAAATTCAAAAAATGACCCGTCTAAAGTACCATCTATAAACAAATATGGTATATAAAAGTTGCTTATCGACACTTTTGGACAAGTAGATCAATACGAAAGTGTTCACAGAAAAAAATAAAAATAAACATTAATTGTAAAAACACTAACTTCTTCACTTTGTTTAGAATTTAAAATCATCCTGTTTTTATTCTTCCAGTTTATCTGTAAATTAAATGAATTCTTTTAAAGATACCTAATTTATCAAAATAATTACAGAATGATATACCTACATCATCAGAGTTGGGGTGTGTTGGACAGTTAAATTTTTTTTTAGGTTGAAAAAAAATTTTCTTTCACCGAATTGACATTTAAATACGTTTCTTTAGATCTCGTTTTGGAAAAATGTAACTTAAAAGCAAAAAATTATCCAAAATACCCCAAAGAGCATTAAAATATGAAGAGAAAAATTATCCAAAATACCCCAAAGAGCATTAAAATATGAAGAGAAAAATTATCCAAAATATCCCAAAAAGCATTGAAATACAAAATACCAAAAAATCAAAATAAAAACAAATTTAAATGTCAGGCATTTTTTATTTTTTGTAGTATAAATCAAATTTATAGCTGACGTGGCTTTATTTTGGAGCAACAGAAAAAAACAAATATCTTCAAAATCCAAACTCTAGTTATTTTATACCATCAGAAATAAAAATATTTATATTCAAGTAAACTTTTGAATCTATGCGTTACCAAGGACATATTATGTGAAAAAGTTTGATGAAAACAGAAACTTAGAAAATTTTTGAAAAATTAAATAATGATACTTAATGAAAGCAGCAGGTAATACATACATAAAATGTATACTATACAAAAGACATGAGATGAGGTTCATTAATATGAATTACTTCTCATAGGGTAAGTTTTATTTTGTTTAAAGTATCTTAGCTAACATTAGTAAGTATTGAATTTAATTACTCACAATTTTATTAAAATATATGTATCGAAAGATGTATAGCAATAATTGAAGCCTCCGGACAAACAACAGGACAAGCGCCACTGCGCGTACTTTTCAACAGAAGAGTTTAAAATTTTACTTATCATATACTGCATGTTCTATATGTGTTGGTTGAACTATAAATGTAGCCCATTGTTCCACCCATCTTAGTTATTAAGTCATCAAATATATTAAGTTAAACCCATGTCTCGATGTTCAACTGAAAATCACAATATTGCCTAGACTGGTGCTTGTCTCGTTGTTTGTCCGGACGCTTCAATTATTAAGCATTATTATTTTCCCTATTAACCTAAACGCCAATATTTATGGTCAGTTAATAGTATTCTTCACATTTAAGATTTACATTAGAAACACAAAAATAAATCTATTTATTAGATAAAAATCTATTAATATTTATAATCTATTAATATAATTAAGGCATAGTTCTGGTAGGTACAGGAAATGTGGCTTCAATATTACTTTCAGGTACATTACTTTGATTTGTGAAAAGAAAAAAGATAAAATAAGTATTAAGTAGTGATTTACAATTGATTAGTAATACCTACATAATTAATGAATTTGAAATTTTTAAGCTTTGATTATTGTTGTTATATTTATTCATAATATTTCAAGGTGCATAATATGTCCTGAGCATTTAATTTAAAGGTACCGACTAAATGTTTTTTATAGGATCTAAATAATATTTTATTTTACATGTTATTTCAGTGATTTATTACATAATCATTGACTATCACTTTTTACTAAATCAATTTTAAAACCTCAATAGTTGTAAAATTTCATTGATAATATTTAATGTAATATTAAAAAATACTATTTAAAAAAAATGGTACTTAGTAATACTATAAATTAAATATAAGTAGATATGTAACACATAAGGGGTGATTGGGTACTTAATTGTCTATAAGAGGAAAGTTAATTTAAAGATATTTTAAAGACAAGTTGTGTATTATAATATATTATTCTGAATATACTGTAACCTTACTCTACACTAGTGATACTACAAGAATTATTAATGTTTGTTGTATTTAAATTTTTTAATTTGATTAAAAAAGACAATTAATTGAGCTGCTTTGTCTTGATTTAATTTTTTGAATGAAATGAAATAAAAAGTTCTAATATTTTGAGTATGTTCTTTAAGTCTATTATTTTTAATATAAAACAATTACTTTTTAAATACAATTTTTTTCCTACAGTAAATATGGAAATTTAAAATAAAAGCTCATTGATTAATTAGAGTTAAAACAACATTTTTAAAAATAACTCTTCAATATAATGAGAATTAAATGGCGAGAAACTTAGTTTTGAATAATATGTAGGTACTCGTAAACTATATACTTAACTATGTAACTACTTACTGTCAAATATTATAAGCAATTTAAAATAAACGGTAATCAAAGTAATACTTTTCTTTTCAAAATATGTTTATGGTAATATGAAACATTTTATTCTTAATGCATAATAAAATACCAAGGTTGTTTAAATTTTGAACAATTATGTATTGGCAAATGGTTAGCATATTTATGATTTAGTTATAGATTACAAATTTACAAAAAAATATCAATAAAAGAGTCAGTAAATAAAAAAATAATTTCAAATAATACATCAAATTAACTAGTCTCTAAATGTATAAAAAAAAGTAATTTATAGATTAACATAAATATACTATTTGATAAAACAAATTTAAATTTAAAATCGCTATTAAGTATTCAGTTAAATTTATATTATAAGTACATATTAGTTTTACCTAAACCGAGACTGTCAGAACTGCTGAAATTGATATTAGTTTTGTCATCAGACAACGGAACCATCCGTTTACAGTAAAAGGCAGCCAACTTCTTTGATTCCATAGTAACATCACTACCAGTTGTATTGAGTCTGAAAACAATCACAAAAATTAAAAATTAAATTTATTCAGATATTTTTAACCATATAATACATATAATATTATAAGATCACCTTTCACGAAATGGTCGATTCCCAGAAGTTCTATCAGAATCCAGTTCAAAAAATTTATCAATGTAATTTTTCTCATTCACATTAACTTTAATTGGTGTTGACGTCAAAGACTGTGTTTTTGTCAGCCTCACTGTACCGTGAAATTCCGTATTCATATTGTCTAATATAATGTCACTGTCACTAAATGTATTTTCATCATTTGATGTACCAATATCAGGAAGTGATGGGAACTCGGCTTGAGACTTTTGAAGATGAAACATATTATTTTTAATGAAAAGTAATTTGTTAGTATCTTTATGTGTGCCATCTAATGATATATTTGTTAAAAATGACAGTGCTGCAATTCGACGACGTGAATTATCTCCAGATAGAGTGTTCATGATTGAAGGTTTTTGAAATTTTCAAACTGAAAATAATACCTATTATTTTAATAATAAATTTACAATATAAGAAATAAGTGAATAGTTATAATAATATAGTTATATACCTAACACACAAGTAATAATAATATGATCATTCAATGACTACCTAAGTACACAATATTACACATTTTCTATACAATTTTCATAACTCTAAACCATAAAATAATTTGATTATATTTAGAAGTCAAAATTATAAAGCTTGAATAAATATTTTCAAGAATCTCAAAATAATTTATCAGTTTTTTTATCATTAAACAAACAAATGGTTACCTACATCTGAAATCTAAATAATAAGTAACAAAATATTATTCATACTCTAAAAATTAAATTATTAAATATCATAAATTAATTAAAAAAATAGTGATTGGATTTTTTACAGTGAAGTTATTTTCAGTGACTTCATAAGAATAGTTAGTTTTGATTAAACATTATACAGAGCAATTTATGTATAAAAGACAGATTTGCCTGCATTCAATCACATCAGAAATTTTAGTTAAAAAACAACAACATTGTAATAGTTTATACAATAGCTTAAAACATTTAAGACCTATTGATAATTTATTCATACAACATAAACCAATGTCCTACAGTATGAATTGTCAGTTATCAATGAAAAACATCCATTGGGTAGATGGAACTTAACAAATCAATTCTCGAAATGAGATCTTATGTCTGAGATACATATTCACAGATTTATTAGGAAAAGTTTTGAATATAAGTCATCAAAAAACGAATAAGTACTTACTGGCGATAGCGGTATAAAAGGTAGTTAACGAATTCATATAATTTATGTGGAACTCAAAATGGTCGTCTGTAAATTTCGCTTAGAACTCAGTAATATTGTATACGCGCTACTAGCACGATACATGATTTGTTTAGAAAGGTTTATTTTTTTTAAGACTTAAAACAAAATTGTTTTTAATGTTAACTGTGATAAATTAGGAGGACACTGTTATTGTTTATATCAATGTGAATTATTTTGATGTTGTTATCAATTAAAACACCCAATATCTTATCACATTTTACAAAAAAAAAAAATCACTTCCAGGGTGAAAATGCCACTTCGCTTAGTTAGATTTAGGTGGAGTAGAACCGTGAGACTACAACTGAGTGAGTAGAACTTTTATCAGCTGAGTTAAAATAACCTACCTATTTATTTCGATTTAGTTATCATAATCAATACAGAGTGAACATGGTGGTACCGAATGATAGTGCGGAATTAACTTTGCCATAGCAACATATCATACCGAACGAATGATGAGTGCGACGTTCGAATTAACTAGTGTAACAATACGAAATTGATAGTCGATTTTTTTATAGATTTTGAATTGATAGTAATTATTATTGATTATTTATACAGAATTCACACTATCTTTCTTATTGAATGAGTTGAGTGAGAGAAATGAATTAGTAGAGTTGTATGTATAATTGTTGTATGTATGAGTTGTATGTATAATTAGTATAGTTGTATGTATGTATACACTAATTATTGTAGGTACTTGTAGTGGTTTAATGCGATTAATTGATTTTCAAATAACTGATGAAAACGTTGCTAGAACATACCTACTATAAGAACATAATAGAATTTTATTTATATTTATTATTTATTACATTACTTATACAATTTTTAGGTACACCACTCATAATACTAGTAATACTACCCATAACAAAATAGATCTATTTTGTCATGGTACTACCCGCGTCACAATTTTATTTTATTCTTATAATTATTATTTTTGTACCTAATAATATTGTTATCGTATAATTTGATATATATATAATATACTGACAAAAAAAAATAAAGTAATGGTATGGTTATAGTCACTTTACGCAAAATGTCACTGTCCAATTATCCTGAAAAAACCTCAAAAATCCTAAGTCAGCTTTTATATATGTATACCTATATATATATATTTTTTTTTCAATCAAGATGTTATAAGTTGTAACTGTAACTTTTTAATTTTTAAGTGCACTCAATATTTTCATTTACCAAAAGATTTCTCATATTTTTAAACACCTGGTATAATTTTCATTATAAGTTGATCCTTTCAATAATTTTCTACAATTTTAGAAATATGGTTGAAATGATGGTTTATTAAATTAAAGGCAGATTTATTTTCCTAATTATTACGTTGCAATCGTAACATATTCAATATATAGTTTTTAGGAAAGATGCTCATGACTCGAAGAATACCGTTTTTTAAATGTTTCATGTTCATTGTTCAATAAATAATTATTCGATTAAAAAAAAATCGACAAATTTGTATCTGGTAAAGTAAATTTATTCCTAAATTTCTTTTTCAAAATTTTTGGCCTCCACAAAAAAAAAAAAATTCTATATCTGCCACTGGACGGTTATTAATTACAGTAAGTATCAGGGGCGTAATTAAGGGAGGGGATGAGGGGAATAGATCCTCCCAAGCCGTTTATATTATGAGTGAAACAATGAATGTATAATTGGTTGTACAATGAATTAGTCTTAACGAAGTATGTTGTAGTGTTTTTACAATGAGGTTTATTTTTTTCTTCTTTTTTTCCTTATTTTCTTTATTCTTTTCAAGATACATTTTTTTATATGGATCTATTTGTCCATAAGTCTTTATCAGCTACTTTATGAAACTGGATTTACCTCTAGTTGATACTTTAGAGAGATATTTTTTTTAATTTCTCAATTCTTCATTACTTTTTTTTTTTGTGAAAAACTACACTAGATTTGACAAAAAAGACTCGGAAACCATAATTTTTTGATCAAAATCTTATGAAAATTTAAATATATATAGATAATAATATGAAGAACATTTTGGAGCAAGAAAATTTTGAAAATGTGAAAAGAAAATTTTGGATATTTTTCTAACACTTTTTCCTCATTAATTTTAGATTCTGAACGAAGTGAAGAAGCTTATGATTTTACAATGATGTTTATTTTAGATTCTAAACGAAGTGAAGAAGCTTATTATATGATTTTACAATGATGTTTATTTATTTATTTTTTTTCTTTTTTTTCTTTTTCTTCTCTTTCTGGAAACACTTTTTCGTATAGAAATACTGGACCAAAAGTTTCGATCAATAACTCTAAAGAACCGGAATCATACCCAGATGGTACTTTAGAGAGGTCATTTTTCCAATTTCTCAATACTTTTTCCAAGCGCGGTGAAAAACTGTCAAAAAATTAACGAAAAACGGCAAAATATGCAGTTACCGGAATTTTCGTAAAATTGAAAATTTATTTTTACCATAACTTCTACAATAATAAAGCTAGAAACTTGAAACTTTCACCAACTACTAAAAACGGTGAAAAGAACATTTTCTAACAATATCAAAATGATTTCATCAATTTTGAGTTAAGTACGGCATTTTAAAAATTTCGGAAATATCTCATTTTTTGTTAGTTTTTATGCAATAAAATTTTTGATTTTTGATATTAAGACTTGAAAATTTAATATGATCTCACTGACATATGTGTCTAATTGATCTGAAAAAATCTCGAAAATCGTAAGTCAACTTTGTTTTTTATACTCGTTTGAAGTTAGAATTTCTACTGAATTCGTTAGTTTTTCGTAAAATTATGCACTTTAACGTACATATAAGAAAATTGGCTTAACCGATTGTTTTGAAATTTGGTGTCCAGATAGGAAATTTCATTGCGAATATTTTGGTGTAATAAAATTTCTTACGGACGAATAATTAAACATTT
>JAIPRM010008307.1:0-16056 GCA_025469315.1 Stegophylla sp. TES_Ste_2020
AACTACTCAGAATTTGTCAAAAACGACTCGGAAACCATCATTTTTTGATCAGAATTTTATGAAAATTTTATCATAGATAGAAAATCATATAAGAAAGATTTTGGCGCAAGAAAATTTTGAAAATGTGAAAAAAAATTTTGGACTTTTTTCTAACATTTTTTTTTTTTATTTATTTTTTTATTATTAACTTCCTTCGTTAGAATCGTTTTATTGAAGAAACGATTTATCTTTTCTTTAAAATTAAATAGATTCTAGATGGCGTTTTAGGGTGTTAAATTATTCGAAATTCTTTACAGTTTTTCAAAATTTGAGAAAAACTATCCTAAATTTGACAAAAATGCAATTAAAACTTTTTCGAAGTATAAATATTAGCAGACAATAGTATAAAAAATATTTTTGTGAAAGTATTATTTTCGAGTGAAAAATCCCTATAGTGCGAAGTATGTTCGACTTTTTAAATCTACCCACATTTTTTTCTTTTACACGTATATTTATATAATTTAAAATTTTTACTAGGTATACATTTTTTGTAATAATTTCATGAATAATCACAGTTATCAAAATTATTCGATAAAAATTTTAATACAAAATACTTTTTTTTATTCAGTATCTTTTTTATTTTTCGTCATTCAATAAGCAAATAATCAAAAAAAAGAACATTTGATTATTGTTGTGGGTCGTTAAAATTGAAAAAATTCCCAAAACGGGTCGTTAAAGTTAGGGAATCTTTGCAGTCTACATTATTATTGAATTCAAATGCTGCGTTGTCGACTACAAAAAGCAAACATTTTGTGGTAAATAAAATTATAATGTTGTTATATATTAAACTGATGGAAAATTTTAATTATAAAAGATTGATCTTAATTGCTACTGTAATAATAATCAACACTTAATTTGTTTCTTATCTTTTGGTGTTTTTTCGTTGTTGGGAAATAGTTCAAAAAATAAATAAATAAAATAAAAATTCTGTATTTGACAACGCACGACTATAGAAATTGAATTGAATTATATAATATTATATTATGTTATTAATGTAGAAGTGACAGAGGATTTAAATAGAACTAAAAAATTAGGAATATCTAACATATCAAATGACTAGTTTTACTTAATAAGAGACGATTGTATCAAGCAACAACTACTTTATTATTGAACTTACCTTTTAGTGTTTTTTTCTGTAGTCGGGTTACAGATTTTTAAGATTTTTTATCATATTTTAATATTTTCTGTTTTAACTTGTGATATGACAACAACAAAAAGTGATATAATAGAGTGAGTACCTAATACTTATTTAATAATATTATAGACCAGGACATTCATGATAAAGCAAATGCTCAGTATACGGAATAGGATAAAGTAATATTTATCCGAGCGTACTGACAACGCTACGAGATACCTATGCGTTTTATGTAAGACTCTTCTACTTAGTTTCATCTAATTAAATCTTGTTTTTCAAAATGTTTGAGATTCGTAAACCTACCTATGCGGTACACTGAACGACGTGTTATTTCTATAAATTAAG
The DNA here is from genome assembly GCA_025469315.1 of Stegophylla sp. TES_Ste_2020. NCBI lineage: Eukaryota > Metazoa > Arthropoda > Insecta > Hemiptera > Aphididae > Stegophylla > Stegophylla sp. TES_Ste_2020. Next base: position 1,520 of record JAIPRM010008307.1, read on the forward strand.
TCTATTGTCTTTTCCCATAAATATTCTTTGATAATCAAAAAGCGATAACATGCTACATTTTAAGGTTATTAATTATTTAAATCGGCTTTTTCTTTGTATTAAGACTTGAACATTTTATACAAATATACTAATGGTATTGAAAAATATCGGAAATTATAAGTCAACTTTTTTGTTATAGCCGTTTACAGTTAAAAATTCAGTGGCGGCGCGAAGGGGTATTCTATGAAGCAATAGCTTCATGTTCAAAAGGGGTTGGTGGGTGGTGGTGTATTGGTGACTTCAGGAAACATTGTATGATATGATCAATTATTTCATTTAATAAATTTCGTAAAAAAATTGAATAGATCAAAATGGATCAGCTAGATTTTTCTGCTATCATATTTAATTTATATTTTACTAATATAATTACTATTTAGTATTATATAGGTAATAATATGTATATTATTTGTCTAAACATATTACATTGTATATACGTCAAATACAAACTACAATAGTAATCGAGTATTACTTAAACTATGGCAAAATAGATCTTTTCTCCTCATATTTCTTTCATGACTGATAACAAGAAAATACTTCTGTTTAATTGTTGGTCAACATAAATTTTTTTCTGTACAGTAATCGTCTAAAATTGCTGTAATCCACACTATATATTTAATAAATTATTATTTTTATCGTGTATTAATTGTTTTAATTTTATTATATAATCAGTATTGTGAATTAAAACTCAAAAAGCTCAATCTTTTTCGTACAATGAAATTAGCGTTATAATTTTGTTACAATAAAAACTTATACCACCATATTAATATAGATATTTTTGATTATAAAATAAATATACAATCTATTGAAAAACAAATCAGCATCAGAGGTAATTTAAGCATATATTTTAAACTTCACTGAATTTCACTGAACCTACAAAAACCTACCAAATGTAAAATATTTAAAAAAATTACGTAATAAGTCATAAAAATTATAATTTATTATATAATACCCAAATATGTACTAATGACTACATAGAAAACGTTGTTGGATATATTACAAAAGGCAGTTGTAATGTATTATGATTATGACTAATAGCGAAAATGTGTCTTGGTGCCCATGTCCCGTAGTTTTTGTTTCAAAATACTGTATAATACTACAATCAGTGACGGGTTATTGACGGGGGGGAGGGCTTAGCACCGACAAGCGCCTCTGATTACGTCTGTAATGGATGGGTACTATTTTTTTAAATTTTAGTTGCTTTATTTAGGTAAAAACTTCGCGTCGCCACTTGTTAAAATGTGTGTAAAACTGGTAATTTTTACCTAAAATAATTGTGCTTTTTAAAATCTAAGCCCGCGGTTCCCAAACTTTTACCTCCAGAGAACCATTAGAAAATAATTTGTGACTGACGGAACCCAAAGTTAATTCAATCTTGATTTTTGGACTAGATATTAATTATATTCGTGTATCATATTAATATATTATATGAGTTATGAGTAGAGCTGTAATATTATAGGAAGGTGCAATTGTTTTATCTGATTATAAAATGTAGCTTTCATGACACAAAATTTAAGTCACGTTAATAGTTAATTTAATTTTGACACTTTTGTTTTGAATCTTTTAATGATTTAAATTATTTTTTGCCATTTTAGTTAATTTTTTCTTTTTTTTGTTCATTTTACGGTATTATTCTTATCGAAGTGTGTGATTAAACATCTTAACACGAATATTTTTACTTAAAATATTCTGTATTATAGGTATATGCCAATTTTATATTTTAAATAATGTTTTTATCTACTTATTTAAAATTAATATAAATATAAAATAATACTAAAATCGATTTATTTAATTTAAAATATGATAATTTCTTGAATTTTATAAATCGTGATTTTCGTTCCATTTAAAAATAATTATTTTAAGTTAATTTTTTGAGATTTAAAATTAATTTTGAAAGCTTTTTTTATTAAATTCATATTTTATTGCACTAGTTATGAGACTATAATAAAAAATCTAATGTCAAAACGTTTGCATTGTTACGTTCAAAATAAACAATTATTTCAAAATCTTACATTTTAATCAAAAATAATTATGATGGAGAATATCTTAGATAGTTTAATTTCAATATTTCAAATAGACAAATAATGGAATTGTTTTTGTTTTTAGTCGCAATAGTTTTAAAATTGGGTTATAAAATATGTTATTATATTTGTCAGCTGAAAAGTCTGGAGGGACTTGTAATCTGTTTTACATTTTTCCATTACTTTAGCGACTAAGTGTAAGCGAAAAAATCATGGTTGAATTGTGAATCTAAGTGACGGAACCCTTGTAATTTTCATACGGAACCCCTAGGTTCCACGGAACACACTTTGGGAACCGCTGATCTAAGCAGTATAAAACATTTTATTCTTTTATTTGTTTTGAAATTTTCATTTACCAAAATATTTTCCACGTATGTTTCTACACGGTTTATAGTTTTCATTAAATTTTAGCTCGATGTATAATTTTTTACAATCGTTTAAATTTCGGATTACGACTCAAATTAACCGTTTGGTTAATCCAAACGATCGCTAATGTATTTTATTTATTATTACATAACATATATAATACAAAATTGATCATTTACAAGAATACTGAAATCACGTGGATTATACTGTTATTAAATTCAATACATTTAATTTTTATTAAACATACTGAATATAATACTGACCACTCAAAATCGTTTTGTTGAAGAAATGATTTGTCGCATCTTAAAAATGCAATAACATATCCACCAAAGGTATACCGCCCGAAGATCGAAAAATATCCATTTTGCGAATTATGTCGACTTCTTGAATACAATAGATTTTATTTCAAAACACTTCAAAATTTATTATTTTCAAGAAAAATCAAATCACCACGGATTATTTTGTTACTAAACAGTTAAACTAGAGAATACAGTGATCGCACTATATATTTAATTTATTTAAATCTATGATTATAATTTACTACTAATTAAAAAATGTTGTTCAATTTTCTACTTTTGTGTTATAATAAATATTTAATAGTGCGAGAGAGGGCACTGAATCAATACAATTGTGGTTTAAAATATTAATAACTCGTCGTTTATTTATATAGCCAGAATAAGACTTGATTTGTGCAATTTATATAACCCAAGAATATTATATACATTTTGAGATAAGTACTATTTTAGATTCTTAGTGGCACGAAGAATTTTGTGTTTGTACAATGATGTTTATTTTTTATATATTTTTCTGTAAACACTTTTCCGGATAGTAAAACTTATCCAAAAGTTTTGACCCACAACTATTCGAATTAGAATTCGGCTCTAGATGGAGGAGCTTCAAAGAGGTAACTTTTTGAAAATTCTCATTAGTGTTTCCAAAATTTTGAAAAAATCAGGTGATTTCACATCCGATTGTGTCATATTTATGGGGTTCTATATTAGTCCCAAATTGAGTAACTGAATATTTTCGAATAGGTGTTTCGTATGCAATCGTATTTTTACCGTACAGCTCTGTACAGGTAACAAAAAACCAATGGTTTTCAGTCAATGAAAAAAAAAAAAAAAAAAAAACAGTTGATTTATACCTATGTTAATATTTAAGGTGAGCTGAGTAATGTAATACAGAGCGAAACACGTGTTCCGCACACGTATTCAATTGTAATTTTACACCTTAAAAATATATTCAATACTCACAATAGAAAATTGTTATTATTATTACAACGTGAGAGCGACGCGTCTACTACAGGGAATATATTATCTAGCTGATGACGTCACGCAGTGGTATAAAATCAATTCGGCAAAATTCAAAGTTCAAAAGTGTATAATGCAGTGGCGTAGCCAGGAAATTTTTTCGGGGTTCGCCGATCAGTTGAATACATTAGTGCAATAAGGATTAATATTATAGGGGCTAACATGTTTATTTGATTGATTTAGTTCTCCAAAGGCTTAACAGTTAAGATGCTTAAACGTGTCAACCTTCAGCAATTTTCAAAAAATATAGGGGTGAGGATCTGAGTGATTTTTAAGGGTGGCTGAACCTCCTAAATTATTTAATCCTAATTACGCCTATGGTTTAAGATACTAGTGACGGATACAAGGAAAATCGTCTTCCCCCTACCCGTTCACAAAAATTGATTTTCTTTCTAAACGAAATGATAAAAATATATGACCCCCCTTCTTTTTTTCGTTTGTTTTTTTCTCATTATATAGTCGCCAGTTAATTGTCATTTGTACCATAAACGTTGAAATAGTCTGGGTCTGAATCGGAATTACAACCAAAACCTAAAAATATATTTTATATGATCATTTTATGACCTTTCCTTTTTATATTTTGCTTGTTTACTTAAAATTTCCCTTCTTGTTCATAGCATTTTGTATTCGCCCGTTGTAGAAAACAACACAGAATAAATAATAAAACGATTAAGACGATGAATTGTGTACCTATACAATTATATTAAGTACTTATTAAAATGTATAAAAAATTTTAAATTATATCTTCATCAAACATTTTTTATTCCTTCTGATCTTATTACTTATTACTTTTTTCAAAAACGACCAGCTATACCTACCATATCCCATTTTTTATACTATTTATAATTAATTATATAATAATTTAAAATTTCCTGAAATTTCGGGAGGGGCTGCAGCCCCCTCAGCCACCCCCCTGGCTACGCCCTTGGAATAATGTATGTGATACTGTTTATTTTATAAATTTAGTTAATATGCATAATAACTAAGTTATTATAACTCCCCGACTTTTCCAAAAATTTTTTGAGGAGAACTCAAATTCTTTTACGATCATGTTATAAGGTCGTAAAAAGACAGATAAATAGAATGTGAAAATCCGTTTTTGTAATAATGTTAAATAAGCTACGTCGATACGAGTTAAACATTATTGATACCAGAAAAGAATACAGAAAACATTGTTTGAAAAATACCATTCTCTATTCTCATAAAAAAAAAAAAAAAAAAATTAAAAAATTAAAAATAGTATCTAAAAATTGTAATCAAGAAAAAGAAAATCAGCATATTTCTTGCCCCATGGGTATTTTTCTCTCCTCCGGATGGGATACTTTTGGTAGGTGAATTATATTTTAAGGAAAGGATAAATTATTTCTTCAACAATACGTTTGTTTCTGAGCGGAGCTCCAGTTAATTATAAACAACACTTATTTCCTATTTTATATTAGTTTTATTTAATAATTGCTACATCCTATACTAAATTCATCTAAGACATTTACAATATTTAAGCAATATTACTTTTAGAATAAGTAATAACAGAATCAATTTAAATATGCGAAAAAATTAATAGTTTTATATTGTTTTGAAGCTTAAAGCTCTTATGATTAAATTCACCACAATTGATTTTAAAATACACGAAATTATAAGTTGACTTTATATGAGTTAACTAGTATACAATAATTCGTCACAATAAAAATAATTCAGTATGCTACGAAATTATAATTAAGAGGAATTTGGAGTTATTGGGAATTAGGATTAACCGTAATTTGTGCTGTGATACTAAAATTTAAGCATTTGTATAAAATTATTTATTGAGTTGAATTTATGAAAATTAACACGAATGTAGAAAAACGCGTGGGGAATCATTTGATAAAAGAAAATGTCTATCAGATTAAGAATTAAATGTCTTCTGTAATTAAAAATAAATTAAAATTTGACATAAAAATCCGCCAGTTTTATTCGAGGAGTGAATAATACTCATGATGCGAAGTATGTCCGATTTCTCTTTTTAATTCTTCACAATACTGTTTGTATTTAATGATTTCTAAAATTAAAATAGTAAATAATTTATTTTATGATTCCAAATATTGTCATCACTCAATTGTAAGCAAAATCCTCATACGATTTGGTCCGTGGCTTGGTGGTGTTAAAAATGAAAAAAATATTGTGTGACATATAATCTTTTTTGGATATAATCTCGCAAGAAACATTATTATTTTAATATTATACATGGATTTGATGTAATTTTTTTTTTTAAACTCTTTTTCAACAATTTTTTTCTTTTTCTTAGTTGTAATATAAAACTTGCTGAGTAGAAAATAATTTTTTTTTCAAATAATAACAAACTTTATCGTTTTTAATTAATATTGTCTTGAATGATCTGAAGCTCTTGCCTCCAGTCAGTATTGTTTTATTGAAGAAATTATTTATCGTTTCTTTAAAATTCAATAAACTCACTAAAAGCATCTCACCCGAGGTGCGAAGTATTTGTAAAGTTAAATGTAAACTTCTCTTTGATATCGAATCTGTCACGTTACTACGTTAGTATCGTAATAAATTAAAGCTAACTTAGTTACCTTCTTTTTTTATTAAAACTTATTTTTTCTCCTGTCAAACACAAACTCTTGAAGTTTTAAAAATTCAATTTTTTTTTTTTTATTTCAATTACGATGCTTACCTACTTAATTAAAATTTATCGAACATTTCTACAGTGTGCAATTTGATATCCTCTAAATTTCCTATCTTCATTGAACTTATTTTCCTGTGTTTATTTTTTCTGATCCCAATAGTATTGATTTTGTGCTCGATCAGTGTCGAAAAACCAACAGTTTAAATTGATCAATTAAATTTTCAAGCTTTATTAGTGAATAGTATTCTTAATAAATCAATAAACCGTAGTGTTATTTAGTCTACGCGCGCTTGTATATTATTATAATACAAGATTCTAGTATAATGTAGGTGTTTATCATTTATTATTAATTATTATAACGTGTCCTCGTATTACTGTTATATAATGTTGTATAATATTAGTTATGAACGTATAGTCACAGGGGATGCATTTGCACCACTTTCAAACCCCGTGTTTCATGAACATGACTATATACTCGACCTCATTTATTTTAATGTAGCGATATGGTGTATTTCTGGTAGGTAAACATAATTATTTAATAATTTAATACCCAACTGAGGTAAAATTATGAGAATATTATTATAAATTTAGTATTTATTAATATAAAACAACAAATTAGTGAATCATATAATACAGTCAAATTAAAGACATCCATTACAAATTTCGAAATAGAATAAAAATAAAAACTAATCAGTTTGTTTTAAGATCTAGACAAGCAGCTCGTTGAATATTCTCACACAATGTCTATAATTAAGTGAAACATGAATAAAAACTCTATTTTTTTGAAACAAATGCTGGAACTTTAAAATAAATTTGATGAAAAAACTTAGGCCAATCTGTCGACTGTCACACCTTGTAACTTGTAAATGAACTCTAGTAAAAATACTTTTGTAGAGTAGCCGATTATATTATAAATTATATAAAAAATATATTTTGAACCAAAACAAATTATGTATGAGACTCCTTTTTAGTATTTCGAAATTTGCGATTTAACCAGACTATGACAAATTTCTAATCAAGGACCTAAATTCAAAAATAGATCCTAGTAGTCTATAATAAAGTACAAATTTTATCATTAAACTTTACCTTATTTAACCAATCAAATATTATTAACAATTGTCAAAATACATTTGATGATATTTGGTGGCACCTGAAAACAAAACTCTATGTCCATGATATTTGTTTTTTCTTACATATTATAGGTACATACTAAAACACAAGTTGTCCTCACTATTAGAAATAAAAACTACAAAACTTAATTTTTTTTTGCCCCCTAAGGCTCGTGATGTGATTATTTAGCATTAATACAATCAGCCAGAAAAAATATGAAAATGATTGTAAAATACTAATCACTAAAGTTCTAATTTTAATGCACTAAAAAATCTAAAGAAATTTCTTAATAAAATATAGTATTTAATGCACTAAAAACATACTTTTATTCAATAAAAATATTTTAAAAAAGCCAGACATACTTCGCACGACGGGTGGTTTTCTCTTGACAGGCGTATTAAATTTTAAAGAAACGATAAATCATTCTTTCAGTAAAACGATTCTGAACGAAGGAAATTAATAATAAAAGAAAAAAAAAATTTCAAAAAATGTCCAAAATTTTTTTTCACATTTTCAAAATTTTCTTGCGCCAGAACATTTTTTATAAGATTTTTTATCTATGTTTAAATTTTCATAAAATTCGGATCAAAAAATGATGGTTTCCGAGTCGTTTTTTTAAAATTTTTGGTAGTTTTTTACAAAAAAAAAATTGAAGAATTGAGAAATCAAAAAAATGACCTCTTTAAAGTACAATTTAGAGGCAAATCCGGTTTCAAAAAGTTATTGATCGAAACTTTTGGACAAGTATTTCTATACGAAAAGTTGTACACAGAAAAAAAAGAAAAAAAATAAAAAAAAATAAATAATAAACATTATTGTAAAACTTCTTCACTTCATTCAGAATCTAAAAAGTTATAAAATTGTAATGTTATTTTCCCTCAAATCTACAAACACATTTATACACGCAATCAGAATACGTCAGTCATTCTGACTTTTGTAATTTTTATTTTGGTAATGAAAAGGTATAAAAAGGTTCAACTATTAAAGTGTCTACCTAATATTATGTACAGTCAACCGTTTACTGCCATCTATGACAATAAACGTAAAGTACTCAATATGTAAATATATACAAAGGCGAAAAATAATTTTTAAAAACGTCTTAATTTCCGAGAAGATAATTTGACTAAATTTAATCGTTTGTAAAAAATTTACTGAAAATTCCTCTAAAGTACAATAATGCACTAAAAATCCAGAAAGTTTAAAAAAATACAAAAAATGCAAACTGAAAGTTGCATTTTTAAATTGTTTCATACACGAAATTAATTCTGGACTTGGAAATCATTGTTTTAGTGCTCCCAGAAAAAATTCAATTTACATTAAAATCCGAACCTTTCGAATCACTAAAAAAATCTTATCTGATGCTTAAGACTGTGAATCGTATGCTGTTATTTATATCATGTAAGTCGAAATCGAATTCAAAGGCAATTTTTTTTTTTGTTGTTGTTGTTCCATTATTATTAGCGCATTTAATTTATAGTATTTTCGGGTTCGAACGCATTATAATTATGTATTATGATTTTCATTAAATATTTATCTCTTTTATACTCTGTATCTTTATTTGAAACTATATTTTATTGATAATATACTGTAATACAGAATTGGATATATTTTCGAAAAAATATAACGTGCTTTTGAAAATATCGAATTTCAGATTTTTTTTTTCTAATAACTGTAATAATTCTCAATATTACCTGAAAACCTAACATAATGTGACTTACATGTATTACAAACAGTAAGTAATTGAATATATTTTTTTTTTCACTGAAAACGTCAAAATTTCTTTGAAAATTTGAATATTTATAGTTTAAATTCAGAAATAACCGTAATATTTGGTTCTACTACGAAGTGTGCTTTTAGTTTATGTCACCTCTAACCACATTTTCGAGTAGAGACTCGTTAACCTTTTTTTTTTTTTTTTTTATATTGTTAGCATTAATTTTTTATGTGCAAGGAAAATATATTGAAAATTCGAGTAAAGATATATTACACTCCGTAAACTAAGATTTTATGAAATCGATTTCAGTTATTTATTCGTGACTATTCCCCAGAAAAATATCCCGACACACTTTGAATTATGGATATTTTTCGCTTCTCGGGTAGGATACTCTTGGCGGTTGAGTTGAATATTGAAAATTTAGTTTCTGAGCATCAGTTCCATCCATTCCATAAAATGGTAAATTAATTTTTTGTATATTTATTTTATCTAAGAACATTACGGAAACTTCGTTTTCATTTTCTGTCTCTTTAGTAATTAAAAAAATAAAAATAAATTGATAAAGGTATCAATGAAAATAAATATTGCCTATTATTATTTATTTTGAAATTTTTCACTTCGTAGTAAACAATATGTACGTGAGTCGTTTCGTGTCAGCTGTCGAAACACATTGATTAATACAATTTATCAAAATTCAATAGAACAAAAAAGTTTAAGTGCCCCTGATTTACAGACAATGATAAAGTTAATAGGTATAAGAAACAGATTTCAATTTAAATAAATATTTTTAGATTGTTCGAATATATTAAAGTGATTAATAGATTAGAACACTTTATTAGATTATGGATAATTTGGTGAATATTTTATTTTAAATATTTTATTTTTTAAATACACATGTTTTTTATCATTCTATCAATTTCGTGTTAATTTTAGTATTCTACAATGAAAAAAAAAACCGAAGTAATACTGAAATTCTATATTTATGCAACCAAATGTTTGCAATTTTTTCCTATCTATATTACACTATTGTTGATAATGAGAGAAAATTTTAAGATTTTTGTACAAGTTTTTAAGTTATTACTATTTACTAAAATTGATTTCATGAATATCTCTTTTACGGTATATTTTACCATTTTTACTCGATTTTTCGGTAGTTTTTCCATGTTTTTGGAAAAGTATTAAACATTATGAAAAATGACCTCTTTAAAGTATTATCGGCAAGCCGATTTCTGATCTAAAAATTTGCTGTACAAAATGTTGGACAAGTATACGAAAAATTGTTCCTATAAAATAAAAAAAATAAAACATAATTGTAAAAGAATTAGCTTCTTCACTCCAGTCAAAATCTAAATGTATATATCTTCCCCTCATTAAAACAAATATATTCAATGAAATTTTATCACCTTTCCGTGTTCTCAGTGTATTAAATCCGCCTCTGACCTAACGATCTAAACTATTTTTGCTCTGCTCCGAAGAATTAGATAAATGCAACCAATTTGTATTACTTGTTTTTTATTTTTAAATTATAATTTCTATTTTATACATCATTTGTATTATGTTTCAATCAAATTTTCAACTTAAATATTTCATTATTATGAACGAATACCTATAACGTATTAAGTAATAAACAAATAAATATTTAAATATTTTTGATTTTTTACTAAAGTAAAATCCGTTTCCTAGTTCTTACAGTAGAATAAACTATTTTATTTCTTTCCATGCGCGAAGCACGTCAGGTTTATTAAAACAATATCAACCAATATCCATTGGTGTAGTTATGGGGAGGGTTTAGGGGATTTAAATCCCTCCCAGAACCAAAAAATAAATGTCTTATTATAAAGTAAAAATGGCAAAATATATGTTATTCATTTTTATGGAAACACCTTTATGTCCTAACGTTTCATGCAGTAATTTTTCAGATCATAAATCTACTTTAAAGAAACACTTAGTAAAAAAATACTAAGTGCTTTAAAGAAATCATTATTCATAATTTTCAATACTTTACTTTGTTTAAAAACGAACATAATCTGTCGGAACATTTTGTAAAACAACTAAATATCTCGTAAACGAGTTTTTCATAAAATCGATTTAATTAATTTCCCTTAACTCCAAAACAAATTGGACAAGAATCTTAATAAATTTTCAATCATTACCAACAATAGTTAACACAGATTACTACCTATTTCAAAAATTATATTGCTTAAATGATGAAAATGTCGACAACACCTTATGCTAGACGAATTTCAGATAGAATGTAAATATGTTACAACTGTTAAACATTACTCAATATAAAAATGACAATTATTTTTGTCTGTAATTAACTGAAGCTCCTCTCAAAGTCATTTCATTGAAAAAACGATTTGTTTCTTTAAAGTTCAACACAACCACTAAATATTCCACCCGAGGAGCGAAAAATACTGTCTTTTTAAGTTTTTATACAATAAGACAACACTATAGTATAGTAATTTTCCGTTTTACATAAGGTTTTATCCATTTTTCCAATAAAATGATGAATTTATTTAACAATTAGAATATATTGTATTTTTTATTTTCGATAAATTTTCAGAAAATTCAATCGAATTCTATAGATAACTTGAAATATTTCGGTTGAAAATAAAAAATATTAAGATGATTTTGTTTTTTTAATAAATATTTTAATCTATGTGTATAAATATTTAAAACAATCATTAGTTATGAATTTTTAAAAGCCCCTCTCAGGAAAAAATCGTATCTACGCCACTGCCAATATTAATTATGCATATTATTTATATCAATCGTAAATAGCATGTATCAACATAAATAATTATTCATATTTTACGATCAAAACGTAATTTTTTATTAAGTTATTTTGCATATTTTAGCATAATATCGCGCTTTTGTCGAGTGGAAATTTCCGATCATTTTTTATTTTCATCGCACAAACGCGACATTAATTAATATTCAACAGCTTTTGCCGGCGCATTCTATTCACAGCCCTGCTAATTAGATCGACGATACGCGACGGCTGTGCATCAAACGACCGAGTGCAGTCACGGTAATGTATCAATATATTATTATTATTATTATTAATTTGTTAATTAACACGCGCTCGTTTATGTCTGCAGCTATGCAAATTAGTACTGCAGAAACGTCATTTCAGAATTTAATAGGGTGTACATTTATTAAAAAAAATTTGCTCACTGAAACACATTTTTTTGTCTCTTTAGATTCTAAGCAGAGCGAAGAAGGTTATGATTTTTTTTTTCTCATTGTGGAAACAATTTTTCGCATACAAATATACTTGTCCAAAAGTTTCGATCAGTAAATCCATAAATTTGAAATCACGCTCAGGTTGAGCTACTTTAAACAGATCATTTTCCAAGATCTTCAATACTTTTTTCAAAAACGCGGAAAATTTGTCGGTAAATTGATAAAAAAAATGGCAAAATATGCTATTATAGGAATTTTCATGAAATTAACAATTGTCTTTTTACATAAGTTTAAAAATAATGTAGTTAGAAACTTGAAACTTTCACCAACTACTAAAAATGGTCACAAGAATATTTCATAAAAATTTCAAAAACATTGGATTAATTTTGAATTGAGTATAGTATTTGGAAAATATTGGAAAAATCTCGTTTTTTGTTCGTTTTTATGTAAAAAAAATTTTAATTCTTGATATTAAAACTTGAAAATTTAATACGATCTCACTCACATAATAATTATGTCCAATTGATCTGAAAAAATTTCGAAAATCGTAAGTCAACTTTATTCTTTATAACCGTTTGAAATTAGAACTTTGACGAAATTCGTTAGTTTTACCTTAATTAACACAAGAAAATTGGTTCAACCGATCTTTTTGAAACTTGGTACGTAGGTGAAGAATTTTGTTGTAAATATGCATGTTCTGGTTTTATTTTGTATCTTTTTGTGTATTTTAAAGTTTTTTTATAATAACTGCATATTTTAAGGTTTTGAAGTTTTTAGGTAGTATATTTGAATTTATTTGAATACATTTTATATATTTTGAATATTTTTTATGATTATTGCATATTTTTTTTTTTTTTACAATTATTCGTTCTTGGGTTATTTCCATCAACATAAATGTTTTTACTATTTGGCTTATTTAAGACCATTTAGGCCCGTTGCTTCTTCCACTATGCCTTTTCACACTTTTTTATGAACGAAAATGTTCAGCTACATTCAATTTTTATCGTATTTCAACTCTCTTGTTGTATTTTATGTTTCCGTATCTATACTATCAGATTCTTCTGCCAGGAAATGGTTATAGACTGTAGTTGATGAGATAAATGGCATTTCACCATTTTTACTTTTAAATTATTAATAGAATTATCGACGTGTAGAACGTATACTTCTATGTACATAACGTGTGCATAATTTTTTTTTATAAAGGCATATAACATTATTTATAAAAATAATGTTATAATATAATATGTACATAAGTACATATTTTTGTGCAGCATATTAGCATATTTTTAAAATCATATTTCTTAGTATTTTAGGGCATATAAATCCAAACCCTAGTTATTATGTATAACGAATGAGAAATAAACACCATTGCAAAAACCGTAAGCTTCTTTGCTTCACTCAGAGTGTAAAATAATTTTTCAGTTTAACAAATGATTTTTTATAAGTCTTGTATAATAATTTATTTAATTGCTTTGATTTTAATTTCAATTTAATAATTATTTATTTATTTTAAATGCTGAACGAAGTGAAGAGCTAGTGTTTTTACAATGATGTTCATCTTTTAGATTCTGAATGAAGTGAAAAAGCTAGTGTTTTTACAATGATATTTATTTTTTTTAGATTCTGAACGAAGTGAAGAAGCTTATGATTTTACAATGATATTTATTTTTTTTAGATTCTGAACGAAGTGAAGAAGCTTATGATTTTACAATGATGTTTATTATTATTTTTTTTTTCTTTTTTTTTTTTTTCTCTTTCTGGAAACACTTTTTCGTATAGAAATACTGGACCAAAAGTTTCGATCAATATCTTTAAAGAACGGGAATCATACCCAGATGGTACTTTAGAGAGGTAATTTTTCCAATTTCTCAATACTTTTTCCAAGCGCGGTGAAAACATGTCGAAAAATTAACGAAAAACGGCAAAATTAGCAGTTACCGGCATTTTCGTAAAATTGAAAATTTATTTTTACCATAACTTCTAAAATAATGCAGCTAGAGACTTGAAATTTTCACCAACCACTAAAAATATATACGAAAATATGTCATAAAAACTTCAAAAAGATTTGATCAATTTTGAGTTAAGTACGGCATTTTGAAAATTTCGGAAATATCTCATTTTTTGTTAGTTTTTATGCAATAAAATTTTTGATTTTTGATATTAAGACTTGA
>JAIPRM010008308.1:0-16055 GCA_025469315.1 Stegophylla sp. TES_Ste_2020
ATTGATGACGCCAAACACACTATATTTGACTGCAACGCCTGGAAAGATGAAAGAAATAGCCTCTTTGCATGTCTGGGAGGGCAATTCTTAGCGGCCACACTGATGGAGAAAATTTTTGCTGACAGCTCATATTGGACGGCATTTGCAAATTTCTGCCAAAAATTAATGAAAATAAAAAAAGCTGCAGAAAGGGTACGAAGAGGAGAACGGATAATCTAGTTAAGCTATTCTTTATTATATGCCAAAGGCAAAAATTGAGAGGGTAGAGCCTCTCCATATTTATATTATTTCACTATAAATTGTACATATACTGTATTGTAACTGTTTTTTCATAAATAAATGATGGGTGAGAGCTGACGACATGCCTCACTGCGTTTCTAGTCTCACCCGATTGAAGAAAAAAAGAAAAAAAGTGCTTCGCACATGGACATATGTCCAATTCATACAACGGACCACTACGATCAGACCCTTAGCCTCAAGGGGATGATTGGTAAAAAAGCTTGACACCTGCAAATTGAGCACAATAATCGACGCCCTACCACAAGCACTTCAAATCACAGCGGACTCGAGTGTTGATGAAATGGCCAGTTCTGTACACAAAGCCTTAGTTGGTATCTGCGATAAATCTATGCTACGGCGAGTAGTTTTTCAGGGCCCAGGGCAGTGCACTGATAGACCGGAGAAATTGCGGCCTTTCGCATCCCCTGCTGCGCTGCTAAACGTCGGTATCAGGTCGCGGGCCACAGATCTGGGCAAACAAACAGAGAGACGGAACGAGTTGCCATGTCAGCCAACAGGAAGGAGCTGAGGGTGGCCATAAGAAGAGCACAGGCTGAGGTCCTGGGCTCTGTTATGCACCGCTCTGTTATGATCTCCTTCGTCTGCCAGTCCCTCCTGGGATCAAACTGGTGTGCTTCGCAGACGATGCGGTGTGGTGACTGCGCGAAACGCAGAACAACTGATAATAATAAATTAATTATTGAGCTCGAGACTATAATATTTAAAAATTACTCTCTGGTGTTGATTTTTGTTTTTTATTTTTCTGACAAATCGATTAGTTTTAACAAAATATTCATCGGCAGGTAAAAGTTAATGAAATTCGGAACAATTTTTTTTTCTTATCATTTTCAAATTAGTTATCATTTTTTTAACGGTTGACATACCTAAACGTTTTTTATTAATTGCAGACAATTAATGTAACTGAAAATCTATCAAGGGTGCCTGATATGTACATTTTACATAATGTAAACTCAACCACTGTTTTTAAATTTAACATTCAAATTCAGAATTTATATTAATTAAAATTGTATCTATAAATTAATATTTCTTATTCAAAAAGTTGGTATTTTTGGTAGAAAATTATTATTTACGGGACATACTGGACAGATATTCCAAAATACGGGACAATTTCATCAATTTGAAACTATTACGGGGATGCCGGGACATTACCACAAAATATGGGACGTTTCCGTATAATACGGGACGTATGGCATCCCTAGACAAAAGGGTATTATTATTTTACTCATTTATAATGATCGAATAACGATTTTCACCAAGAGATAATTGCATTTATTCTAAGTACACTCGGATTAAATTAAATTAAATAAAGAATTTCATTTAAAACAATGGATAGTGAATAACAACACTATGTCAATTAAATTCAACTTAATCAATGAATGATTTAGTAAAATCAAATATATGGTTAGTTAAAATTTATTTAACTGCATTTTCAGTACGGTTAATTAGTTGTGTAGCTAATATAACTCTTAAAATAATTAAATCAACCAATAATATTACATTATAGATTCTGAATTGAGCTAAGAAGCTGGTGTTTTTACAATGATATTTATTTTTATTTTTTGTTTAGTAATTTTTAATCATACAAATTTATAGAAAGGTCGATCATTTTTACTTAACTATATCTACTTGAGTCATGTTTTTTTTTTTTTTTTACTTAAAAATATATAATACATTTTTTTTCTGTGTTGTTTTAGATAAATATTTTGGAATAAAACTTACAAATAATTTATTTAAAACTTAAAACGCTACATTTTAAATAAATTCAAAATCAAAACTTAAATTAATATTTTTATATAATCAGTCCCACTATAAGTTTCACATTAGTTCTATTCGTATTGCCTAGCTTATAGTAGTTCAATTATCAAGAATTTCAATTTCAGTAATTTGATAACTACTAACACATTTAAGATATAGTCTATTTTACTGTAAGTATACAAATAAAGTTACAATTAAAAAAAAAAAAAAAAAAAAATTATGATTAATAATTGTCTTTTTAATAAAATAGCGGCATCTCCCAGTTAAGCCATATCGATTTTCCTCCAAAAATTAGATTTCGTTTTCCACTTATTTAATAATTTTCGATACATTTCAATAGATTTACACGTTGGACCATGACATTGAAATTGTTACTATGAACCAGGGCTTATTGTAAGGATTTTTCTCAACTACGCAAATGTCTTATACCTGACATGATCCCTAACAAGAGGTAAAGGTGGACACTGGACATATTAATGAAAAAATTAAACTTGATTTAAATAATTTTACACATAAAACATTAAGTTAGCTACAATTTATTATTGACAATAAATTAGCGAAAACATAATAATTAATTTCAATAATCCCCTTCCTGAATTTTCTCCAAAATTGTACATAACATTTTAGATTAGTTATGACACCTAAACTTGTATTATAATATCATAAATTACAAGAGCTGCTCATCAGGAGGCGGCGTCTCTCCAAAACTTTACACCCAGCTGGCCAGCTATATAATTTTGTTCCGATTTTCAAAAAAATAAATATATTTATACAGTTATTTATGTTATGTATAGGAATCTATTTTCATCATATTTAGTTTTCTTTTTTTTTTCTGGAAACGCATTTTCTAATTGAAAATGCAATTGGATAAATTGTAAATACGTTTAGTTTATGTTTCCGGCTGAGAATTTTGTTAGTGTAATGCATTAAAAAGCTAATTTTTCGAAATTCTTAATATTTTTCCATTAACTAGAAAAAAAATATAGATAATTTGAGTAAAAATGATTAAATAATCGAAAAAGTATATTTTCAGGAACTCGATTTTATTTGTTTAATCTCCAAAAATAACATTAAAACTAGATATTGTCATCCTTCATAACAAATAGAGTAGTATGCACTGAATTTGATAATCAAAACAATTTTGACCACTATTTGAATAAATATAGAATTTTAAATGTTTCATCTGTTTTCTTAAACAGAGTTTTGTGTTCTTTATAATATTATATGGATTTAAAAAGGTCTAATGACGTTTGTTTTATTTTCATAATTTTATTTTATTTTTCTTGGTTGATAATCTTCAACAATATTAAGGATTAAATGATATATAACGTTGTTATAGCAATTAATAGTTACCGTATCATTTATATAGGTAGGTACCTATTTCAAGAATAAACAATCTTGATTTTGTCATAAATTTAGTCAAATGATAGAACCTAATTCGGTATTGATTAAAATTACAAAACATATTTTGGACCACCCTCCCCTGTATTTAGATTTTATATTGATGGATAATACTGAAAAGACGTAATTATTTCTGCCTATTTTAATTATTAAAATCAAAATAAATTTATCGTAAACAAATCAACTACGCAAAATAAGCCCAAATGCGCTTTAGAATAAGCCCTGCTATGAACTTTTGAATTTTCTATTACATACGATGGATTTGCTGTAACATATTGTTTGATCTATGAAATACAAAAATAGGGATTGTTAATTGTTACTATTCTCCATTCATAAATAATGTATAGTAGTATATAAATAAATATTGATAAATATTATGAAATAATAATTAGTTACTAGTAGATTTCCCATAATATATAATAATGGAATAATATGATAATAACGTGTATAATAATAATTTAATACATTTGTAATTATTATATTATGTTCAATTCGATATTGCTACGTATATGTCTTAATGTTTAAAAGTTTATTGAATTAAGATAACGTAACACATTTATCATAAAATAAAAAATAAAACCGTTATAAAACTATTTATATATACAATAAAATTATACCGAAATCAGTACTGGAAAAAATTGTCACCTCCGATACTCAATACCTGTCTATTTGAGATGTTGAAAAAATATATCAACCATCTCTGATAAATGAAATAATAAAAGTACGATTTTCAAATGCTTTAGTTTTTTTCTCTCGATATACGCGCCGTTAATTGGTAATGAATTCGATTGAACGAAGAAAAAAAATAACAAGGTAAATGAGCCGAGAAACTAAGAGTAAAATATGATACGTAGGTATATAATATATATACGTACACAATAATAGTGTTTCATATCGATTAAAAATACGAAATGGCTTTAACTGGAAAACGTTTAAATTAATTTTACTTGGTACTCTCAATTAAAATCTCAAAGCTTCCGAAACGAACGTTCTATACATACGTCATATTAGAGCTGTTAAATTTATAATAGTATTGAAGAGTGAAAAAAAAAATCGACATGTTAAATTATAATAATATAATCATGTATAGTAGAAGCTGTTTATGACATAAGGACCAGTCAAAATTGGTCATAATAACCGATAGTCGGTATAACCAAAATGATCAACAAAATTAAAAAGCCAGACATATTTCGCACTTTGGGTGCTGTTCGCTCCTCGGATGGGATACTCTTGGTGTTTGTATTACATTTTAAAGAAACGATAAACCATTTCTTCAATAAAACGATTCAGAGTGAAGATTCAATTACTATATAATAATATTTGTCGATTAGGTAATGTTTATCAAATGTTATTAAATAATGTTGGGTACTCGATATTGATGGTCTGTGTACGTGCACGAGTGTGTGTGTGTGTACGAGAGAGAGGCAATAAATGTCTTAATAAAAATGAATAATGAAATAAAAATCTATTTTTATAAATTGAAAATTGTCAATATTCCTGTAATTAGTGTAAATGGCATTTTGGACTGTTTATGGGTGTACTTGGGTTTTGAGCTATTTATATAATTAACTTTATTTTCATTAATACAGTTGAATAGAGTTCACTATTTATTTTCAAATGTCCAGAAATAGTCGAATACTAAATTAATTATTATCAAAGTAATCCATATCTATTTTTATTTATTGCAAATTATTCATAACATTTAATATTTATAGTAATTTTTCCTTGCTTTATCCGATTTTTTTCAATCAAATTTTAAATTATTCGCCCGTAAAAAATTTACTTTTGCCAAAATATTCGCCATGTAATTCTCTATTTGTGTACCAAGTTTTATGAATATTGACTGAACCAATTATTTTTTATATGTGATGAAGTGTGCAATTTCATGTAAAACTAATAAATTATGTCAAAATGATAACTTTAAACTGTTATATATATTATATTAGGGTGACCATACGTACTGTTTTATACAGGATTGTCCTGTATTTCAGATCTGTGTCCTGTTGTCCTGATAAACTTCTATCAGGACGCTTTTTGTCCCGTAATTTCAAGTCTGTCCCATATTAATCCCGTTTTTTGACTTACTGTTGATTTAAAATTTTTGAAATGAAATTATTGAATAAAATAATGTAAGAATCTAGAAATCTTTTGGATACTATTAGGTCAATTATAATCGTAAAATAAATTAACAAGTTTTTTTTTTAGAAAGTAAAGTATACAATATGCATGAATAAAGGATTTGAAGAAATTTTAAAAAGTATTAATTTAGTTTCATTATGTTATTTTATGTTTTTCAAAATAATGTTTTTATGTGTTTAAATTTAATCTATAATAGGTAGTTAAAAAATTATACTTTTGTCACGATTCAAAAACACACACATATATATATATATGTAATACTTATTTATTTAAAAATATTTTTATCCTGTATTTGATTTTCTTAAATATGGTCACCCTATATTATATAAATAAAAATGCCATTTAAAAAAAAATGTTTGAATCACTACAGGACATCCTTAAGGTGACACGAATAAAATAAATTATGGTAACTCAATTTTTATAGTAAGTCGAACAAAAATTCAACATTTTTCTATATTTACGGTCAAAAAAAGGAAGAGCGCGCTTCTTAATGTATACCGAGGTTATGACGTGTTTAATGTCGAAAAAGATAAATTTCCGAAACAATAAAATATGTCTTACGATTTCGAAAAAATATTTCCCAGTCGAATTATTGAATTTTCAACGTGAGACGAGACCCGTCTTGTGCTCGCGCGCGTGCTTGCATCCATCCATTTGATACGTCCGCCGACGCTGTTATTACTAATTTCCAACACAATGTTTCGCAAATGCTTATTATGGCTGATTTATCGTGTTTTACTCCTCGGTGGATTTGAAGAAACTTAATTATTAACAACAGAATCGTATTAGAACGCGTTCGTCAGATTTCGCAAAATGCTTAGAGAGATCATTCAATGAAATTCAACGGAATTCATCGTGCTCAAGAGAGAACGTATGACGAAAAAAAGAAATGGGAATCTTCAATAACGTCTGTGACGCATTATTTGACAACACGAATATACAAGAAAACATAAGTGATTCGGTTTTTATTTATTCACCAACCAATGTAATAATATTTTATGAAATTTTCTTCAAAATAAAAATTATATTTTTTCCTTCTCATTTTTATTTTTATTTTATTTTTTTATTTATATCGGCAAACGGTAATTTAATACGATTTATGTACTTTGACGAAAAACAAAAAGAAAAATAAGCGAGAACGAGATTCGTTGAATCTTATTTAAACAATTTAACTGCATGACGACGGAACGTTTTCCGTGGAAAGAAGAATTATTATCTTTTGTATATTTGATAACAATTCAAATACAGGCGCGCAAGCGACCAGTAGCATAAAATCAATAAGCTTATGACGAACCATCGTTATTACCTACCTACATAATATTTAGCTGGCAAACACTCGTAAAACAGATGTCGGCAGAGTTTTAAACCGCTTAGGAATATTATTATTAATTTATCGAGCCGAATCGATTCGAAAACAGCACGAATATATGCTTAAACTGTTTGCGAAAAAAAAAAGGAAAAAAAAAACCAACGATTTAATTGGACTTGACAACGAAGGTACAGTAGTAATCGTTTTCAATGACATTTAAGGGACTAGAAAAAATTAGTTATACTCATCGGTAGTTATCCACTATTGACTTAACACTTTTTTCTGATACTTCTCACAAACTCATTAATTTCAGTATTCAATTAATTTGTGAACTAATAAGTTTTCAGATTAAATATTTAACAACAGTATACGATCTCCGTAATAAATTACTACCGTTTTGTTTACCAAGATCCAACAAGCAATGGAAATGTTTTGGTATATACATAGCAATTAGTAATATTATTATAAAATATAATGAATCCTCACGACGAATGGCTGACTCCTTATTTTTGCAATCCACCCTACCTTGTATAGTGATAATTTAAAATAATATTTAAATATTCTCAAACACTTTTACATACTTTCGGTTATTAATAGGGCTAGGCTCACCCCACTCAGAATCTAAAAATTAAGGCAGCGGAAAAAACTTTTTTTGAACCGTAACCACCCAAATAAGTTTATTTTGATAAAGCTTTACTCTACCATAATGTTACATGTATTATACGAATTACGTATTAAATTTTATATAAATATGTACAATGTCGGATATAATTTAAACTATGGGTATAATTTGGTTTTTGGGTAGTAATTGGGGGGAGGGGGTGTTAAAGGTTAAAGAAATTACTATAGATGTATATATATTTATACTGTAGAATTTTGGAACTGTTTCGTTTTTTTTGTTAAGTCTTTTTTAAATAAAATCCTGAATATCAAAATAAGTTCATCAATTTTATTTTATAAGCGTTTGAAATCACGTTTAAAGTTAAAACCTATTAAAAACCTCATACATTTATTATTCCTAATTTTGTCAAATTTTACTAAAGGATTCTTTACATGTTTTTCTACTTATTGTTACATTTTCATGGAGATCACGTAAAATAATAATTTTTAAGCATTAAAATGTATAATTATGGCTCAAATAACTATTTATATAACATATGATCGATTTATTATCGTTAGTATTTCTAGTATATTTTTCGAAGGATTCAATTATGGTATAACAGCGTAAGCTACCCAATCTAATCAATCATTTTTTTTTCACTTTCATCACTTTTTTTTTTGAAGTTTTGGTTGTCGTTTTTAAATTTATACGCTTATTTTATAAATAGACCTCCGAAATTTTGAAATTTTTTTAGAGCCGTTAAAAATATAATAAATTAAAATATGAGGTGAGTAGTATTCAATATTCAGTTCATTGTTTATTTCAAGAATTATAAACAACGCTAAAAAAAAAAAAAATACAAATAAAATAACACAAAAACGAAATATTTTCAAAATGTTATACTTATCTCAAAAAAGGTAAAACATTTCTGTAAGTTTAATCCAGTCCACACTACACTATTTTGACAATTGTTGCAAATTTCAAATTTTTATAATTAATTTCATTGTTACGACTAAATTACTAAAATCAATTTTGTTAAGAGTTTCATATGTAGTTTATGGTATATTTAACCATTTTTTTTTTTAAGTGTGTAATATATTATATAATTTTTTTTGATAATTGTTGATTTTTTTTTTAATTGAAGTGTACCTATATGCAATTATATTCTAGTCTACTTTTATTTACAAATCATATGTCAATTTTTACCCAACTTTTAATTTAAAAACACTGTATTGATCATTTTCACGAATAATTATTACTTAAACGGAATATTACTTTATTAAATTGATAAACAACTAAATGAACTTATTATAAAACCGAAAATATGGTCCCTATTTTACAAATTTGAATGGCTATTGAATTAATTGATTGTTTGATGGTTTGGAGGGACCAAATAATTTAATTAAGGACGTAAAAAAATCAAAATAAGCAGAGAAAAGATTTTGGAATAAATTGTTGAGTCAGTGTCAGCCGACAAAAATTTTAAATTATGTAAATATTTTATTAATTTGGATTCATTAACAAATACTTTAGAACATCGTTTTGATAATTTCGCTAATAAAAAACAATCTTGAAGTATTGAACCCAAAGAAAATTAACCTTTAAAACTAAAATTTAATGTTAAAATTCATGACTACTTTTGGTTTCTTCACATCCAAATTTATAAACATATTGTATCAATTGTATATAATAACAGTGCAACTCCAGAAAGAAGTTTTAGCCGAATCAAAAGTCTAAGCCGGCATGTCAACCTAGCTGCCTGAGGTCACTAAATTTATTTCAAATAGCCAGCAAAATAAAAAAGGCCATGATTGAATTCAAGAGATAAGATATCTAAGTAAATTTAATGATTTTTTTTTTTTTTTGTTAAATAAAAAAAAAAAAAAACAAGAGGTCATTAAGGTTATGAGACTCGTATAGGACTCTGTTCAAATATTTTAATACTTACCTTCACTCGACGATTACTGATTAACAGTTATCAAATTTAGCAATATTAAGTATTAAAAGCACACGTTTGACCACAATCAAGTGATAACTACATTTTTTTCAGATGAAAAAAAAAAACTAAGAAAATTATTAAAATATATCATTTTTATTTTTACAGTGTGTACACTTATTTCTTAAGTTCAAAAATTATTAAATTATGAAATGAAAACAAAGCTAGCATAAAAACATGAGAAATATGCAAATATTTTTTTTTAATTTTAACAGCAATCATGTAGCACAAATATATAATATAATAAATTCAAGTAAAACTGACCAGCGAGATTGTTTAAATTATATGGTTTACCACTTATCTGAAAATCGACAAAAGCATAATAAAAATTCTTAATATTTATAGTTTTATCATTTATGTAAGCGTGCACAATTTTTTTTCGCATTTTTAGTGTAAATTAGGTGCCCATGTTGGTACCAAAATACGAAATAAATTAAATAGGTTACTCTCAAGCGAAGATTCAGTTTCAAATTTTTAATTTGTTTTTTTTGTAGAGGTTGCCTTTTGTGAGCAGGACTGACATAAAATACGTCAATACTAAAATCTTGGGTACGCCACTGTTCCGAATATTATTGTATTGTTAAAAGAGCGGTAAGCAGCAATCAGATATAGCAATTAAATTATAACAAGTCAATTAATAATTATGGCCAAGATAATAATAATACCGCGTTCACGTGTTAATGCTGTTTTAACAGTATTTTTTTTTATCGTCAGTAAGTACCCACGAGCCTTACGTTTTTTCTCTTCGCTCGTAATGGGTTTTTTTTTCGTTTAGTGTTTTAATCCCACGCTACAGAGTTTATTGCACGATGCACTTGCAGTTTTTCACCACGGAAACAAATTAACGAATCACCTGAGTGCGACATCGCGTGCAATGATTCAAGATATTTGTTGTCTAGGGTTAATTATTTTTGACAGCTCTCAATTTTAATTTTTCCTTGCACCCCAATGTATCAAACTAGTATATAAATTGAGACGTAAGCTTGATAATTTTAATTTGAAAAAAAAAATTTCTACTAACACTTTCAGCGTCATTAAATATTTCCAAACTTAAATCATTTATCACGTATTATATATTTTTTATTGAATTAGATTATCAGTTATTTTGAACTTATTGTTTCTGATAACTAATTTAGATTCTAAACGAAGTGAAGAAACTAGTGTTTTTAAAATGATGTTTATTTATTTTTATTTTTTTCTGTAAACACTTTTTGGTATAGATATACTTGTTCAAAAGTTTCGATCAGCAACTTTTTGAACCCAGATTTGCCTCAAGATGGTATTTTAAGGTCATGTTTTGAATTTCACAATTCTTAATTTTTTTTTTAAGAGGAGGAATCACCCAAAATTTGACAAAAAAGACTCGGAAACCATCATTTTTTGATCCAAACTAATGAAAATTGAAACGTAGATAGAATAAAATATGAGAAATATTTTGGCGTAATAAAATTTAGAAAATTTGAAAAAAAAATTTTTGGACTTTTTTTTATTATTTTTTTTCCTTTCTTTATTTATTAGGTAAAAAAAAAAGTAAAGTAAATTAAAGTATAGACAAGAAAGCGGGACATACTCACATCACGGATATTATTCGTTTTTTGGGTCAGATACTCTTGGCGGGTGTATTGAAAATGAAGACTATTATATTGTTCTTTATATTATTAACTTCCTTTGTTCAGAATCGTCTTATTGAAGAAATGATTTATCGCTTTTTTAAAATTCTATACACCTACCAAGAGTATTTGACCCGAGTAGCGAAGAATATCCGTGATGAGAAGTATGTCCGGCTTTCTTGTCTGTACATTACTTTACTTTTTTATGTGGTTCGGTGCAATTTGAAGTGTTTAATAGTAGATAGGGCTGACACAGTAAAAGTGACTAAAATTTTCAAATCTTTAAAATATTTATATACAATATACATTTGTTAAAAATCTAATCGCTTAATAAATTTTAAAAATGGATTTTTAATTTGAATTTTCATGTATGTTTTAGGAATTTGGAATATTTTGAATAGTTGATGTTTTAGATTCTAAGCGGATTAATGAAATTAGTGGTTTTACAATTATGTTTATAAATTATTTGTATTTTTTAAGATCTGTAAACAATCAAAGCAATCAAATACTTCTGCAGATCAGTGCATTTACCATATTTGGTGGTGAAGTCCGATTGCATAGTACTATAAATCGGTCTTTGTTTATCTATTCCCAATAGTTTTTTCAAGAACAAAAAAAACCATCGAGAGTTTGGGTAAAAACGATAAAATATGGCGTACCATCAAATTGGTTTCAGTTATTTAACTAAAAAATCAACATTACTAGAATTTAGAAACATATCCTATGGCCACCACTTATCAACAGTCACAGATTGATAAAAATTAATATATATTTATAATGGGATAATTATAGAATTTTAAATTATCTTTTTTTTTTTTCTTGGTCCTGATATAATAAGCTGAAAATATAATTAAACCTTTCTCATATGTAATATGTTGAACGACCCTGAAAAATCTCATTTGTTTTTATAAGTGTTTAAAATTAGGTTTCGTAGAAAAATTAGAAAAATTAATTTTTTCCGCGTAGAATAATGAATTTTTTCAATTAAAACCTAATACAATGTATTTACGCTCAATCTACATGTTCGTAAAGATTGGCTCGTTGAGTACCTTTTTTCAAGCGTTTAAATGTCTAATTACGGCAAAAATTAAATACTAAGACAGGTTGACTAATTTTCGTTATTACTTCTTTTCATTTGGAAAATTGTACACAACCTTTCTCATACTATACAAATCTGTTTACATTCGTATTTTTCTTAAAATCGGTTGGGTCAGTTTTTAATTATAAGACCCTTAAAAGCTAAAATACGGTAAATTGATCATTTAAACGAATCTATAAATCGTCATAGATTATTCTATTATTATAAAAATCGTTAAACATAAATTATACCCGACATAAAACTCAGAATAATAATTGCTCTGAAGCTACACACGGAATTGTTTTATCGAAGAAATGGTTTATCGTTTCCAGTGGTACTCACTCAGTTCTATATGCAGGATGTATTTATTTAACGTACAAGGGCACTTATACACTTCTTAAAAAACATTATTCTTATAATTAAATCCATACAAATATTATAAAGCTGAAAAGTTTGTTTGTCCGTTGGTTGGTTGGATGGACGCGCTAATCTCAGAAACTACTGGTTCGAATTGAAAAATTAATTTCGTGTTGGATAGTTTATTTATCGAGGAGGGCTATAGACTATAGGCTAACAAAATGCCAAGACCAATAGGAGCGAGGCGACATCGATGAAAAATGTTGCAAAAACGGGGAAAATTACTGTCGTGAGTCGTGACTGTGACTGTCGAGTGTTGGGTATACCTATATGCGAACCTAAAATGGCCACGGTCTATTTGTAGTTTATCAGTAATGTTGTGACCATCTCGGTCTAAGTTTGACATGTAACCGTTGGTCGTTGCAATTGTCTCCATCCCTGTGTGTTATTATGATAGTTGATATGGGGAATATATACGATTTCATCGTATAATAATGATCGCAACAACAGAATATAAAATCGAAAATGAACATGTTTTGTCTAGAGAACCCTCAGAGGGTTTTACGTATGCATTTGTTTTGATAAAACTAATGATTAATTAGTTATGATTTATGAATTAAAATTATACGAATCATAAAATACGTTAATTTTAATTTTATTATAGTAACTATGGTAACAATATATATATATATATATATATATATATAAAGCGAATTGTCCTGACTGATTCATAATCATTGTACAGCTTTAACTGTGATAGAAACTTTTTCATGTTTAAATCAATTATTGCATTTGATAGAATGGTAGTACAATAGTCTTAGGAAAACGAAGGCAAACGAATAGCGAATTCGCGTTCGTTTGCGTTCGGCCTATAGTGTGGACCCGGCTTAAAAAGAAACCTCTTTTAATAAATCAGATTAAAGAGTTTTTTCTGTACGCACGGGCTAATCTTTAAAACTGTTACACAGATTTTGATGAAAATTAGACGGACGGTTGGTTACTATGACAACATAATATGATGATCTAAATAAATGAAATTGAAGAGTTTATTATATTTGTGCGGACCGAACTGATTTTTATGGGCAACGTCATTCACGGGAATGGCTAGTGTAATTATAAACTCTTCAATGCATGACTTTTCGTACCTATATTTTGTACTGCTTGATGGCTAACCATCCACTCTTCCTTCAAATATTGGGCCAATCGACTCCATCACCTAATAATGTATGCGTCACTGATCGTTTCATTAAAAATCAACTAATCCACCACGAGTGTAATAGTATATTATATTACTATCCGAGAATCGAAGAATATTACCCATGTGGTGCGAAGTATAAGTCTGGCTTTTTAGTAGTAATAGTTTGAATTCATTGACTAAATTAATGATATATTCCATGTTCATTAGCAGTATTTTAGAAAAAAGAGAAAAATCTACGATTAAGAGCCAACATTCTCGTGGCACGTCATGACGTGTTCATGGTAACGCTAATAGGTATTAAAAATATGAAATCAGAGAGGTATGTGAGAAAATGACGTGATGAATATATCGTGTCACGTTCCTGGGATAATATGGTGTATGTTATATTCATTTTTAGTTTTTACCTAATCATGATGAACGAATGAGATTAAATCAAAGCGTATGTATAATGGAATCAGTGGTGTATTTAGGGCAGGAGGGAAAGAGAGAAATTGCCCTGGACAGAAAATTTCAGGGGACATTAAATTTTAATTTTAATAATAGTAGTTGAAAAAATGTTACGTAATTCGTTATTATATAAATATCAACTAAAAACATAACATTATATTTTACAATTATACGTTCTAATTTTATGTAGTTACTTTTGAATCTTGAAATGATCATAAAAAAAAGCTATTAAACATATTTAAAATTTGAGGGAAACAGATTATATAATGTACTCAAGACGTTAAATCTAGAAATACGCCACTGAATGAACTGTCAACTGAACAAACGTTTTATACATTTTCAGATAAAAATGTTGTCGTGCACAGAAAGTCTCATGGTCATTTGGCTGTTTGTGGTGATAAAGGTAGAAAACAATGACAACACAATGTTTATATATTTTTCTTGCAATTTTTTTATAATTTTATGGCTTGTAGAAAATAATAATAATACATAAGATGATTTTAACTACGTTTAGGTACTTGCATCATATCTCCAGGAATATGACACGTTATGTCGTTATATCCTCTCACAAAATTCTTTAATTTTTTATTGTAAGAACCTATTACCGTAAACCAGGATATTTCACTTTGATATTGTTCTATAATTATTTATTTATTTTTGTAAAATATAATTAAGTAATATATATTTTATTATTATTATTATTATTATTATTCTATAGATTTAATGGAAAATGCTAATTATTATTATTAGAGTGCCACGTGAAATCGGAAAAATGTTTTATAATAGGGGGTTCAAACATGGTGAACTGTGTTTTGGGTACAAAATTTTTGAAATCGAATCGAAAAAAAGTTTCTACTTGTTCTCTTTAGGAATAACTTCAAGGAAGACTTTTACATTAAATAATGAAAGAGATGCATGACAAAACATTTCTGCTCTTTTCTGGCGTTGGTCGAGGTGATATTCACATTCTACAAGTACAGTAATTTTATTTTCCACAATATTTATTATACATTTAACTCATTACGAGTAACTTTCATGTATGAGTATTTACTTTAATATCGGAAAGGCCATTGGGACCTCCTAATCTAGAATACTGTAAATTTAAATGACACTATTATAGAGTTTGAAACACAAAAATTTGCAAATTGTTTTTAATAATTTCGTATTTGTATTACCTACTTTTATTTGATTAAAAAAAAAAAAAAAATTCATGGACTTTTTCTCCTCTATTTCCCTTTTACGTTAAATTTTAATTTCTAAAAATTCAAATTTAACCCTTGACTTGGCATATCTTAAAATAGTTGTATGAAAATTTTAAAGTAAATATTTTTAGACTAATTTAAGGTCGCTGAAACCAATAATGTTAAAAAAATAAATTAGGACTTCAAAGTTCAAACGTCTGAATTGTATCTTAAAAGATACATTGCCAAGATCTAATATTATAGTTCCTGTATTTTAAAAGATAAATTGCTAAATATAATGAATGTATTAATTAAAAAGTTATATAAATAAATCGTAATAATATATTATAATACCTACATAATATTAATATATACATAAAAAAAAAGTCGGACGTACTTCGCACGATGGGTGTTCTTCGCACGACGTGTGGGATTCTCTTGACGGGTGTATTGAATTTTAAAAAAACGATAAATCATTTCTTCAATAAAACGATTCTGAATGTGGGAAGTTAATAATATAAAAAATAAATGAGAAAAAAAAAATGTTAGAAAAATTTCCAAAATTTTTTTTTTACATTTTCAAAATTTTCTTGCGCCAAAATCTTTCTTATATAATTTTCTATCTATGTTTAAATTTTCATAAAATTCGGATCAAAAAATGATGGTTTCCAAGTCGTTTTTGT